>CATLJY010000348.1:0-80468 GCA_949987705.1 Thereva unica | reverse complement strand
GCAACAGACAGCAGCGAATGTGTGCGAGAGGATTAAATGAATCACAACCTTCTATACTATAAAGGCTAAGAGCGGCGTCTGCATTGCGAAAATATGAAATGAATGGAAGCGAGAATATGACATGGATTTTGAGAGCGGCGTCTGCATTGCGAGAATATGTAATGAATGCTGAGAGCAGCACGGGATATTTTGCCTCGCACACATATACATATGAAGAGAATGAATTCATTTAGAAACTTCAAAGCTTTCCGGAGATAGTACTTGTTAGACTTGGCCAAAAAGAACAAATTTTTCAGTAACTACTGGAAATCCCAGGATGAACCGCAATTTCCTGAAACTGCATCACTCGTAAAAAACAATTCCCCGTCTAAAAAGTGCTGAACCGGGGCCCTTGTGCTGAATGTCGAGTCGTGATTTGTGACACGTTTTTGAGTTGAAGAACAGTGACGTTTTAATCGAATTACGATTTTCAGCAAAGTGGCCTAGAGTGGAAGTGCTACTAAGTGCGAGTTTAGCCCCCTATGCTGAAAGTCGCATTTCGTCTGAAACGCCACTTTCTTCAACTCAAAAAACTTGTCACAAATCACGACTCGACATTCAGCACAGGGGCCCGGATTATCTTAGGCGCATTTGTCGTTCAAATCCGCAGAAAATTGTTGCGGATCACACTTTTACAGCGCGGAAAATGTCAAACGAGAGATTCGCGGTTGCGGATTTGAGAATCGCATAGTGTCAAATCCGCACTCACTTCCGCTCTGCCGGATCTGGGAATCGAGGCCACTTTCTTCAACTCAAACGACTTGTCACGCCACCCGACTCTCAGCACACCAACTAAAAAACGAACACGACGACATATCCATACGACTGTCATATGACTCGACTTTCAGCACAGGGGCCCGAGCTTTGAAAAATTCGTGATTGTAAAGGGTAACGAAATTTTTGCACGATTTTTAAAGGTTGTCGGATTTTGACAAGTGATGTTTTGTTGGAAGGCTATCGCTGTGCAGAATCCAAAAAAGATTACTTCGTTTAAAACGGGTCTCATTCTATCGAATTTATTAGTTATTAGCAAAACCTATCTTATCCGAAGTTTTTCCATTTAAACAAAAAAAAAGGCCCGACCGAATGCTATGAAATTTTTTTCATGGCATTTTTTTGTTAATATTTTTCTTTCGGCACCTCAAAGAAGTTGATAAAGGTTTTGGTTCAAGCGGTATCTTGCAGGTACAAATATCACGGGCGAGAGGTAAAAAATGAGGCTCTCGGTTAGGGGTAATGTGACGAAAATTATTGTCATTAGGCTGAAAGTCAGAAGGTAAAAAAGATTGATGAAAGAATGATGCAAACATGTTGCAAATCGCAAGTGACTCAGAGCTAGACCAGTTCGTGTGTTGCATAGTATTAGGGTAGTTATCAACTTTTTTCTTAGAGTTGACAAATTTAAAGAAGTTCCTAGGATCAGTAAACACTTTATCACTCATGCTGCTAAGGTGTTCACGATACAGAGTAAAAGAGAGTGAACGAAATCTGTTATAGCAATTGATAAATGAATTGCGACTAGGAGAGTCCTTTCTCTTTAAATAGGTTTTCCAAAGTCAATTCTTCTGATTTTTTAAATGCCTGAGTTCATTATTAAACCGAGGGGGAGAAGAACTGGGCAGTTTTTGGGGCTCATAAGGTACGCAAGAAACGAGGGCCTCGTATAGTACGTTATAAAACAGTGCCACGTCGTCATCCAGCTCATTTGCGGTAAGCAAACTGTTAAAATCGATCGAGGCAAGCTTAGATGACAGCTCCCCAAAGTTAGCCTTTCTAAAGTTAAAGGAATGGGTACCTCCTCCGGACAAGGCTTATTCTCTGAATTGAAGCAATAATTAAGCAGAAGCGGAGGATGGTAACTGTCAACAGACGTCATGACTGTTGGACTGAGTTCGACAGTCATATTGACTGCGTCAGTAAAGAATACAAGATCTAACTGCCTCCCCAAAACGTTAGATACACCGCTCATTTGATTCAAGCCAAGTGAGAATAAGGAATTAAGAAAACAGGATTCCTTAGAATTCAGGTTGCCTTCAGGAAGGTAGTTATCGTCATCTACATCCGTTACCCACTGAATATTGGGTAAATTAAAGTCTCCAAGGAGAAGTAATTCATCGCCAGTGTCCATCATACTCGAGATATAATCAACACCAGAGATGAGAATATCATAGAGATTTTTACCTCTATCGTCAAGAGTGCTTAACATATCTGGTGGGATATAGCAGCACAGCAGAAAGAGATTAATTTTTGAAAAGGTAATTTTAAGAGCGACAAGCTCAATGTCAAGGTGGATAGAAAAACTAGGAAGAGAAATTGGATTACAAGACAGATGGCTACTACAAGCAAGAAGTACGCCACCTCCACGAGCATCCGAGTCAGTGTAACGATCCCTCCGAAACACTTGGTAAGAGGAATCAAAGAGTTCCGCATTAAGAATACCTTCATGAAGCCAGGTTTCAGTAAATGCTATGACATCGAACCCGCTAGCCATCGATGCCTGAAGGATGTCGTTAGTTTTTGACCTAGTCCCTCTTACATTCTGGTAGTAGAGGGAAAGCGTCTCGAGTTTTTTGGCATCTGTATAGTGCTCGGAGTAGAAGCGTTTGCACGATGCGCTTGAGTACGGGTACGCGGAACAAAAAGCTTGGTAAGGGCACCAGCAGGCCAGAAACCGGGATCTAAAAGAGTCTCGGCAATAACGGGCGGTGCAGACAAAACAAAAGAAGCAACAGGCTTGGAAGCCTTGCTGACTTTTCTGCAGGAGACAGTTCCAGGGTCTATAGATTTCTTCCTTAAATATTCACAGACAGACTCCGTCATAGTTTCAGGAGAGAATCGTGATATAAAGATATCTAAAGGTCTCGGTATCGTAACCAGAGGGGTGCACGGTTGTAGGGGAACTGTAGCTGCCGTGACCGGGGGGTTGGCCACTATTAAGGGCGAAGAGGTTGATACTGAGACCGGCCTAGAAGTCGACTCCATCTCCGGAACACGGGGCAAGGAACTCAAAGTGACACCGTCCTCAATGACGGCTTGGCGATTTCGATTTTTCCTGCGACTTTTGCGACGCACCTTAGTAACAGGTGCAATCGAGTTGACGGCCTCCTGTGGCAAAAGGACGTTCTCCGAACGGGAAGTAGCCGCGGGGCAGGGTGAAGGCAGAGGCTGCACCTCAACCTGCAGAGCGTCATCAGATGCTGCCGTCGCTGAGGAGGTCTTATTTGTAACAGCGACGCTCTCCAAACTTAAGGACAGGGAGCTCAGGGCGTTGTGATTTTGAATCACTGCTGATGATAGCGATTCAATATCAGCCCTAACACGCTTGGTATTCCTTTTTATATCGTCCAATATAGGATGGACAGAAGCCAAGGAGCTATAAGTGCAGGAGGGAGAAGTGGTGACCGGGTTAAGTATCACCGAATGTATGTCGTCTAACGACTCTAATGCTGTTGCAATTCGGGAAGAATTTTTTTCAAATTTCTCAATCAAGGAACCCGTATTGGCCACAGCAGAGTTCAGGGTGTCAGACAACGTGTCAAGCCGGACGTTAATAGACTGGACATCGTCAGATAAAATTTGAAAATGGCAGATGTTACTTGAGAAGGAGTTAAGACGATCCATGACTTTTTCACGATCAGCGAGAAAAGCGTCAGAGATGTCTTTCATCAATCTCAGCACATGACAGGGTTTGATGTCAGAGCATTCACTACACGTAGGCCCTCTAGGAGCCGAAGATTTGCTGCTGACCTTCGAAGTGAGGCAAGAAGGATGGAAAACGCCTCCACAAACCCTTAAATAGATTTTTATTGTAAAATTATTTTTAGCCCTTTCTATACTACTTCCAATATTTTTTGCAAATGTGTAATAAGTAATCAATCATTTTCCACAATACATATACAATTTGTATTGGTTGATAAATTTTGACTATACTGGGAGCGCTATCATGAATTTAAAAATTTTGATGATGAACTCGAATTTAGTAGCCCCAAAATACCCTTAGTACAAATTTTAATTACAATTCTTTGAATTCGAGACATTTAAGTCGCCCACCAGGCTTTTTCTCTATTCCCATTCCCAATGCAAAAGCTTTTTGTAACGAAAGTTTTAGCCACTCTCAAATAGATATGTACTAGTAGCGCCATCTAGCATTATAAGAAGTAAGCACTCTCGCCACCACTAGATATTTATATACACAAGGGTATATAATCAATGTTAAAACTGAGACTCAAGAGCTTTCGAAATATATAAAAGCTGTCTATCGGTTTCGCTGCTTATGTACATTGAACTTTTGAATTCATGTATATAGCAATCGCATGAATTGGGATACTTGCGATTGCGCCTGCCGTTCTTTGAGACAAAATTTTCGGAATTTTTGTTGTTGTGTTGTTTAAAAACGATTTCTCAGGTTTAGGGAAAAATTTAGTCGTGGAAGATTTTTTTATTTTTTTATTTTTTATGAACTCATATTTTTTTGTGTGCAGGTGGATACGGTGCCGCAAATTTTAATTTCTGCTTTGTACAGAATATAAAAATTTTTCTATTCTCGACCAAAAGTTGAGCCTGAGAAAATTTCAGTAAAAAGTTTAAAATTACATATGGAAAAGGTTTTTATCATATCGAGCCCTTCCCGCCGTTTTATCGTAACCGACAAAAAGTAAATTTTACAGGAGGTTTTTCTTACTTATTTTTGTATCTGTTATTTGTAATGGGCTGAAATTAGTTAGGCTAATTATTTTATTAGTTAGGTTAGTTTATTATCCGATTAATGTCAAAATTGGTGGTATGTTTCGAAGGTTAAATTAACGTCGTTTGCGGTAAAAAACGAATTTTCGAAAAAATGTCGCTTACGATAAAACGGCGGGAAGGGCTCGATATAGTACCCAGGCAATGAACTATTTTGCCTCATCATTAAGATTTTATGTTTACTGATATGGGAAAAGTAAAATCTTTCTTTATGTAAAACCATTCCATGCTAAACTGTCGCACTTTACTCCAAAAGAATATTTTAAAATTTATAACGCACCTGGAATTGTAAGTGCTTTATAAATATAATAAGTCTTGTGCACTCTCTTCCACACCACCTAAGAGGTCGAGTACAGGCCGCGTTTTTTTATATCGTGGTGTCCCCAGTAGGCATAATTCACGGCTTTCAGTCAAAAAGATCCTTTCGCATTCAGGTATTGCTTTGTATTTGAGACCTTGGCTGTAATGATAGATCCACATAAATATATCATCCTGGAACTGTAAAACAATTGAATCCTTCTTTCCAAAATTTACAGACAGCATAACAGGGACAGGCTGAAGTGTACTATAAACCGGCTTTACTTAGTATTAACTGGTTTTGTTAATATTCATCCTCTCATCTTTACAATTTTTCCGCAACTGCTTGTACAGGGTCTGTCACGTATGCTAGGACTCCTAATAGTTTGGCGCTATAAAATTTGTAAATAGAGTATTACTAACACCCTATATGTAACAAATAAAAGGCTTTACTTCCCAGCGGGAAAACTAGCGAGGGGTTACTCAGGTAACCCAAGAATTCATTAATGATTTGTGTAACCGCTTACATGGTAATTGAAAAATTCTACTGCAAATTTAGTAAAATGGAGGTCTTTACATTGTAATGGATAGGTAAGCGACTAGGTAATGACTTGTGAAATACTTTCGTCGGAAATGTGATGTGCTTTTATTATTCTTTGTCTTGTCGAAGCGTCTCTTCTTGAGTTTATTCCGTCCTCCAAATTCGTTCGGTGTGGATCGTGCAGTGCAGTCAAAAAGATATCTTGCTAGCAAAATTCTCACCAAATGTAGCTGAAATGCAATGGTAATTTTGGATAGTAATGCTTTTAATGCTAAAAAAGGTAGCCAGAATTTTATTCTGCGTGCCTTACATGGTAATCTATGTATTCACTTAATACACTTCACCTCTGAAATAAGTCCTCGTTTGTAATGCTTACAGTAAGTACTTACCGCCATAGGACATCCCTATGTAAAAGTACTAAGCTATTCAACGATCATAATGGTTAACCTATTCCACCCTTGCACTAATCTTACTGCAAGACAATGAACCATGACATGACAATCTAAATAATGGACTAGTTGTACAAGAGTTATTTTGGGAAATTTGTTCAAAAATCGTACAACATTTTTCAAGTTTTTTTTTTATTTTGATTTGATTCAAGGGTGGTTCACCGCATTGAAAAAGAGGTTATAATAAATGTTCCAATTTATTTTTGATATTATTTCATCAAATATAAAATTTAAACACATAAAAATATTTGAATCATTTTTCAAATACAACCTGTATCTAGGGGTGGTTGAAAATGACTTATTTCTTCTTAACAATACCAAGCAAACAACCTGCAATCCGGTAGCAGCAACAATTATCCAAAACGTAGAAAAAAGCTGCTGTATAAAGTTTATTTTTAAAATATTACTTCCCTTTAGTTTTATCCCCTTAAGGCGGGCCGCACACTTTATTGACATTTATTGTATTGAGATAAATTCCGCAATGCGGTAATTACTGTACTGAGATTTGAAACCGTATATTTATGCGACATTTACCGCAAGGTATGATGCTGTAAATATAAGCAAGTTTAACAAAATGAGTTCTAGTTAAGATAAAATGCCTGTAATTTGGTATTTTTTAAAGAAACCTTTTATTTTTTTAAATTCATTTTTGAATTTTTCAATAAACGCTTCCAATCAAGTCAAACATCAAAATCGCAATGCAACATGCTGTAAATATTGCAATGAAGGAAGACGTTTCTATCTCTTTGCGATATCTCCTTCATGTTGCAATGCAATATTTCGATTGGTCGCATTGATGTGCGGCAGCAACAGTACTCTGCGTGCTTTTCAAATGGGATCATGCGATATTTGTTGCGTTGCAGTAATTACCGCTTTGCGGCATTTATCTCATTGCAATAAATGTCGCACAAGTGTGCGGCCCGCCTAATGCTTGATAAAATTTGGCTAGATTAAATAAAAATCAACCACCTTCGCAAATAAATATAAAAAAGAGTGCATTTAATTTAATTATTATAATTATCCTTATCCTTAAAATGGACTGTATTTTATATTTATAAGGGTGACAAACATATTTTATTGCAGTCCTAAAATTTCCTGCTGATTTTCATAATCATCCACCAAAAAACTTGAAGAGAAATAGTTTCAAAACGGTGTTTCGACACCCCTCCCCCTCCCATTCCTTTGCGTTGCAAATGAACTTTTCGCTAACATGCAAATAAGTCGCATAAAATCAGAAATTCCGAAAACTGAAAAATCATGAGATTCTATACATTGATTATAGAGTAAGTAGATATGGACAAACATCTTTCCAGCTGGTTTGTTAGATGGCGATAGTTGTACCGATTTAAGTTTTAGTGATAGAAATTTTTGTTTTAATCCTCTAAAATCAATGGGGATGGGTTTTCAACATTAGTTTAATAATATAAATAATAATATTTCTTTATAAGTGCATAATAATCATAAAATAGACACATTTTTTAATTTTGTTATTTTTTAGTAAAAATTGAAAAAAGCGGGATTGCGCCTGAATTTAAAAAAGCATTTCAAAGCCCTTGACGCATGTTGGAAGAAAAAACAAAAGTTTCGGATCTAAAAATAGATTCCTGCGCGGGTATTCCTTTTGTTTTGTTTTGGAAGGGGGTGGGTTGGCTGAAACTACGATGATTTCTTGGTCGGTGGCTGAAATTTATCAATGAATTAATGAATGGGAAGAGATTTAATAGGAAATTTTGCATCGCGTTTTTTTTAATTTGAGAAAAATGAAATAGGTTTTTTTTAGCAAAAATTCAAGTTTTTGTGTATTTATTTTATTATTGCTTACAGAGAAAATTTAAGCATTTAGTTTGGGTCAATTTAAATATATGTGTTTACTTACAATAATAGAATTATAATAGAGAATATCAGAATTATCGTTTAAAACTCTACTTCATATTTCTCAAGATTAGGTAGTCGTCAATGAAGGAAGAAAGGTTCCGATTTTTAAATATTTTTTTAAATGTTTTTATATAGGGTAATTGTTTACTTTAAATAAGCAGCAATAAAAGATTGTGCCCAATTCGAGAATGAGGTAGAGGTTGGGTGGGAGAGTTTTTTGGTCTTACAATTCAGCGTCAAAGTCGTAATAACTGCAATAACTGCTTATTAAAGTCATAAAATAATACTTGTAAAAAGGTGATTTTTACAAAATTTCAACACTGAATAACTTTGTAAGGGATGACCACGGGCTAATTCCAAAATAAACGTGTTCAGGTCAACCTCCCTTATTACTCCCACTCCTACCCCCTGGAAGTGGGGTGATATAGTAAATAATTACCAAAAACTCTAAGAATTTTGGTATATTATGTACATGTATATATCAAACTTATTATACAACTGGAAGCCTGCCGTGAAAACCCATAATTAGTGGCCGGCGCCTCAGCACATAAACTTACTTGTTTTGTGCGACAAAAAGATTGCAAACAAGTAGGAATTCTTGATGTTTAAGTTGTAACGGGAGCCAATATCAAAAAAGAAATTTGTAGATGTAGAAATATTGTGTAGTTATAAGCATGATGAGGGATCGCAGGCTCTTGCCAGTTTTAATGAAGGTGCTTGGTTTTAGTACTGGAAGAACAGACGAAGAAAAATCGAGAATAAAAAACTCTAGTATGTAGGTACCTATAATTTAACCAAAAATTGAAAGGTCTTCGTAAAACAAAGGAAAGCCGCTGGAAAGGTGCCCACGTCGGCCGTTTCATTCAAAGATCAAAGTGCGACGGACTAGAGCCACTTTCGTATAGACCCACTATTAAACATCAAATCCACTTCAGCTAGTTTATTAATAAGTTCTATAAATAGTTCGACAATATTTTCATTCATTTTTAATATATTTTTTTTGGTTTAAGGGTAAATTTTTTTAAATGCTTGTCATTTTCTTAACAGTAATTACTTTGCAAATCACTGAGTTGAAAAACCGCCCCGCTTCAAAACTACATACATTTTGACAGAAAATTGAGAGTCGAGTTATGCAGGCAACGGAAAAAGTGAAAATTCGACGCCTAATGTAAAACTGTAAAATTAACTTACATCTCAGTTCTAAAGAACTGATTTGAGAGCTTCATTTGTGGCTGTTCAATTAAGCTAGTATTGGATGGCGTCGAATCACGGCGGGCGTTACCCAAGGGTCGATTCTCTCACCTGATCTCTTTCCAATATTCATTAGTGATCTGCTCTCAATCCGCTCCAACCCAATTCATAGGTGTGTCTACTTCTACGCCTTCCTAAATATAAGACAAGCACGGACCAGACCTTGTCGAATAGAGTGTGAGCTCTCATCCCTACGAAAACTTGTACCATCCTTCTCTTTACCTCAGGGGGCAAAAAGAACCTAATAGCTGACTCATCTCTTAACATCTTAAGGTATAATCCACCAAGGCAAATAAACATTTGCTCGCGGGCAATTTGACGTCATGAAGAAAGTGCATATCGCAGCTATGCACATCTGAAACATCATCTTTTTACGTCATTTTCACGCCAAAAGCCTGCGAGAAAATGCCTTGGTGGATTCGTAAATTTAGACCCTATTTCCTAAATTACAATATTGTTAAATCCGATCCGAAAACGAAACAGCTTTCAAGTAAAAATTTGCCAATATTGTTAAACTTTCATGTAAAATGAATGCCAATATTGTAATAGAAAATTCGGTTTCGGCATTTCATTAAAAAAAATATGACAATATTGTAATAGAGAATAAGGTCCCAGATCTGCGATGGAGTAATCACATATTCCAAATCGCCAAACAAGCTTATCAATGACTGAGATTTCTCAAGAGAAGCAAGCTCCTCCTTCAGCCAGCTGCCCTGACTACAATCTACAATTCCTACATTCCGCCTTGTATTGAACGGAACTCGTATATCTGGGTAAAAGTTCTATTCCCACGGCCACACCCCATACGACACATGACCCCAACCAAAAGTTCACGAGCCACCATCATGACATCGATACTTCGGGAGCATCCGGCTACCCAGACGCTTAGTTAGCAAAATTGTAACATTATTAATATTAAGTAAGTCAGGTGTAATCTCTTCTTTCACCTTTGGAAAAATTAAATTAAAGAACAGAGATTCAGTTTCGGTTTAGTCTTTATCAAAATACGTCTGGTTGTAATTACTATAATTTGTTTAATTGTCCTCTCAATTTATTCTAACTCGTTCTAAATCCTTGGCTTTTGTTGTAATAAAAGACTTTAAATTTAATTGTTTTTGACGGTTGCGTGGCGCGAACCTATATTACCCTAAAAACTAGCTTGCCTTGGCTGGCTCATTTTGCTCTTCTATAGACTCTTCAAGCCACTGTAGAAATGTAGCAGCCCTCGCTAATTTTTACCGCTTTTACCTACATGCACCTTTTTTCCAAGACTAGCCAACTCGGCCCATCCCAAGCCCACTAAATACCTCCCCTTCGTTAATAATTAGAACACAGTCGGTGTTGCTGGGACCATATTACACCTCACAGATAAAACCCAAGGTTAATCGAAATCTACTGACGCACCATCCAGACACCTAAACTTACTAATAGACACTGCATCCTGACTTGAAGGACATAACGTACTAACGCTACAAAGGGTTGTTTTTAGCCATGCCACATACATACATAAATAACGATAAATAAAATCAAAAATAAAAATTATTTTATATATAGATATCAATAGTAATACAATTATCCCTAAAAATTTCAAATTTCTACGAACTAAAATACCTGAGAAAAAAATCTAAAAATTTGTCACTTTTTCGCTAAAAAAGTGAAATAATTCCTTCAAATCCATTTCATTTCTCAAGATAATAAAAACATGCCAAATTTCCCATTAAAGTTGTCTCGTCCATTCATTTTTTTCCCTCATTGTCAAATTTCACCCATCGGCTACGAAATCTTCATCATTTTTTCATCCTCTTTGCCCTTCCCGAACAAAACAATAGGAATAAGCGCATAGAAATCTATTTTTAGATCCACCGCCACTAAACTCAAAGCCGCAGCTTCTGATTTTGTTTTCAAATGCGCAAAGGGCTTTCACATAAACAAGAAAGTTTATTTCGGAAACTAACCATATATAGCGGAGCATAAAACCCTGCGATATTAGCGCCCCCAGCTCGTGGTGCCGTAACTGGAAGTTAATTTGAATCGCGTTTGTCCATATCTACTTAGTATATAATCAATGTTCTATATCTCAAATTTGTATACGGCACCGCGCCCCATCCAACTTCATTTTAATGTTCCAAGAAAATACCTTCTTATGTACACTTTATTTACATCATCCATAACCCTCAGCTTTTTTATTATGTATTATCGAAACTCCAAACCAAAGCTTCCAAATCTTGCAAGTTTTACCGAAAGAACAAACCGCAAAAAGAAAGCAGACGCTAGCGCCGCCAAACATCAACACCCGCCATCCTCGCAGGTCCCATGATTACGCATCTACTTATAGACATTGATTACATTGATTATCTATAAGTAGATACGTAACCTTGTTTGCGGGCTTTGGACATAGATGGCCTTACTTACACTGATTTCAAAAATCCATGTTAAAACTGAGACTCAAGAGCTTTCGAAATATATAAAAGCTGTCTATCGGCTTCGCTGCTTATATACATTGAACTTTTGAATTCATGTATATAGCAATCGCATGAATTGGGATACTTGCGATTGCGCCTGCCGTTCTTTGAGACAAAATTTTCGGAATTTTTGTTGTTGTGTTGTTTAAAAACGATTTTTCAGGTTTAGGGAAAAATGTGGTCGTGGAAGATTTTTATTTTTTTTTTTTTTATGAAATCATATTTTTTTGTCTGCAGGTGGATACGGTGCCGCAAATTTTAATTTCTGCTTTGTACAGAATATAAAAATTTTTCTATTTTCGACCAAAAGTTGAGCCTGAGAAAATTTCAGTAAAAAGTTTTAAATTACATATGGAAGAGGTTTTTATCATATCGAGCCCTTCCCGCCGTTTTATCGTAACCGACAAAAAGTAAATTTTACAGGAGAAGGTTTTTTTACTTATTTTTGTATCTATTATTTGTAATGGGCTGAAATTAGTTAGGCTAATTATTTTATTAGTTAGGCTAGTTTATTATCCGATTAATGTCAAAATTGGTGGTATGTTTCGAAGGTTAAATTAACGTCGTTTGCGGTAAAAAACGAATTTTCGAAAAAATGTCGCTTACGATAAAACGGCGGGAAGGGCTCGATATAGTATCCCAGGCAATGAAGTATTTTGCCTCATCATTAAAATTTAATGTTTAATGATATGGGAAAAGTAAAATCTTTCTTTATGTAAAACCATTCCATGCTAAACTGTCGCACTTTACTCCAAAAGAATATTTTAAAATTTATAACGCACCAGGAATTGTAAGTGCTTTATAAATATAATAAGTCTTGTGCACTCTCTTCCACACCACCTAAGAGATCGAGTATAGGGCGCGTTTTTTTATATCGTGGTGTCCCCAGTAGGCATAATTCACGGCTTTCAATCAAAAAGATCCTTTCGCATTCAGGCATTGCTTTGGATTTAGGACCTTGGCTATAATGATAGATCCACATAAATATATCATCCTGGAACTGTAAAACAATTGAATCCTTCTTTCAAAAATTTACAGACAGCATAACAGGGACAGGCTGAAGTGTACTATAAACCGGCTTTACTTAGTATTAACTAGTTTTGTTAATATTCATCCTCTCATCTTTACAATTTTTCCGCAACTGCTTGTACAGGGTCTGTCACGTATGCTAGGACTCCTAATAGTTTGGCGCTATAAAATTTGTAAATAGAGTATTACTAACACCCTATATGTAACAAATCAAAGGCTTTACTTCCCAGCGGGAAAACTAGCGAGGGGTTACTCAGGTAACCCAAGAATTCATTAATGATTTGTGTAACCGCTTACATGGTAATTGAAAAATTCTACTGCAAATTTAGTAAAATGGAGGTCTTTACATTGTAATGGCTAGGTAAGCGACTAGGTAATGTCTTGTGAAATGTGATGCGCTTTTATTATTCTTTGTCTTGTCGAAGCCTCTCTTCTTGAGTTTATTCCGTCCTCCAAATTCGTTCGGTGTGGATCGTGCAGTGCAGTCAAAAAGATATCTTGCTAGTAAAATTCTCACCAAATGTAGCTGAAATGCAATGGTAATTTTGGATAGTAATGTTTTTAATGCTAAAAAGGGTAGCCAGAATTTTATTCTGCGTGCCTCACATGGTAATCTATGTATTCACTTAATACACTTCACCTCTGAAATAAGTCCTCGTTTGTAATGCCTACAGTAAGTACTTACCGCCATAGGACATCCCTATGTAAAAGTAAGCTATTATTTCATCACAAAGGTAATGGGTCCATCTCATTATCACCTCGCTTACCTAGCCATTACATTTCCCGCTGGGTGTAAAAACGGAGAATATTTAAACACTTTTATCAGTTTTATCCCGTAAACTTCCGAAGTTATCGTCGAAGGCGAACTGACAATCAATAAATCTTGGTGCTTCCTGTGTAGATCAACAAATTACTTGCTAAACATACAACATTCT
Source organism: Thereva unica (assembly GCA_949987705.1). NCBI lineage: Eukaryota > Metazoa > Arthropoda > Insecta > Diptera > Therevidae > Thereva > Thereva unica. The sequence goes on along the minus strand of CATLJY010000348.1, from coordinate 66,847 downwards.
ATCGCCACTATCTCAGTACCATCGAAATAAACCCTCTCCTGCCTGCACGGCAATCTTATTCTCTCAGCACCAAATTAGATAACTCGTCTCACTCCTTCCACCTGCAGCCCTCTTTTCGGGCACTCTACAAAATAGGAATTCGTTTCTAAAAATAACAACTGGATTCTGGAATAATCGGTTAGTATTTCCGAGCTCCAACATCCAAGAATTCAAACGCAGAATTCCTCGTCAATTCCAGCTCGCCACGATCATAATGGTTAACCTATTCCACCCTTGTACTAATCTTACTGCAAGACAATGAACCATGATATGACAAACTAAATAATGGACTAGTTGTACAAGAGTTATTTTGGGAAATTTGTTCAAAAATCGTACAACATTTTTCAAGTTTTTTTTGATTTGATTCAAGGGTGGATTCACCGCATTGAAAAAGAGGTTATAATAAATTTTCCAATTTATTTTTGATATTATTTCATCCAAAATAAAATTTAAAAACATAAAAATATTTGAATCATTTTTCAAATACAACCTGTATTGTATTGAAAATGACTTATTTCTTCTTAACAATACCAAGCAACCAACCTGCAATCCGGTAGCAGTAACAATTACCCAAAACGTAGAGCTGCTGTATAAAGTTTATTTTTAAAATATTACTTCCCTTTAATTTTATCCCCTTAATGCTTGATAAAATTCGGCTAGATTAAATAAAAATCAACCACCTTCGCAAATAAATATAAAAAAGAGTGCATTTAATTTGATTATTATAATTATCCTTAAAAAGGGGTATATTTTATATTTATAAGGGTGAAAAACATATTTTATTGCAGTCCTAAAATTTCCTGCTGATTTTCATAATCAGCCACCAAAATACATGAAGAGAAATGGCCTCGACTCCCAGATCCGGCGGCGCGGAAGTGAGTGTGGATTTGACACTTTGCGATTCTCAAATCCGCAGTCCCGGATTCAATTAAATCAAAAATTCGGAATGAAGACTCACGATAATACCTGATGTCGGATTATCTTAGGCGCATTTGTGGTTTCGAATCCGCAGAAAATTTGTTGTGGATCACACTTTTAAAGCGCGGAAAATATCAAAGAGAGATTCGCGGTTGTGGATTTGAGAATCGCAAAGGCTCAAATCCGCACTCACTTCCGCGCCGCCGGATCTGGGAATCGAGGCCATAGTTTCAAAACGGTGTTTCGACACCCCTCCCCCTCCCATTCCTTTGCGTTGCAAATGGACTTTTCGCTAACTAATGCAAATAAGTCTCATAAAATCAAAAAGTCCGAAAACTGAAAAATCATGAGATTCGATATCTCAAATTTGTATACGGCACCGCGCCCCAGCCAAAATAAATTCAACTTCATTTTAATGTTCCAAGAAAATACCTTCTTATGTACACTTTATTTCCATCATCGATAACCCTCAGCTTTTTTATTATGTATTATCGAAACCCCAAACCAAAGCTTCCAAATCTTGCAAGTTTTACCGAAAGCACAAACCGCAAAAAGAAAACAGACACTAGCGCCGCCAAACACCAACACCCGCCATCCTCGCAGGTCCCATGATTACGCATCTACTTATAGATAATCAATGTTGATTATATACTAAGTAGATATGGACAAACGCGAGTCAAATTAACTTCAGGTTACGGCACCACGAGCTGGGGGCGCTAATATCGCAGGGTTTTATGCTCCGCTATATATGGTTAGTTTCCGAAATAAACTTTTTCTGGTTTATGTGAAAGCCCTTTGCGCATTTGAAAACAAAATCAGAAGCTGCGGCTTTGGATTTAGTGGCTACGAATCTAAAAATAGATTCCTATGCGCTTTTTCCTATTGTTTTGTTAGGGAAGGGCAAAGAGGATGAAAAAATGATGATGATTTCGTAGCTGATGGGTGAAATTTTACAATGAGGGAATGAAATGAATGGGCGAGATAATTTTAATGGGAAATTTGGCATCTAGGGTTTTTTATTATGTTGAAAAAATTGAAATGGGTTTTCAGGGATTATTCCATTTTTTTAAATGAGTTTTGAATGACAAATAGAATTCGTAGAAATTAGTAATTTTTACGGATAATTGTACTACTATTGAGATATATAAATAATTTCTATTTATGTGGCATGGTGAACCTTTTATACGTAGATGTCAATGAACCTTGCGTTTGATCTGTGAGGTGTTATATGGTTTCAACAACACCGGCTGTTTGTTCTATTTATTAACGAAGGGGAGGTATATGTAGTGGGCCTGCAATAGGCCGAGTTTGCTGTCTTGGGAAAAAGGTGCATGTAGGTAAAAGCGGTAAAAATTAGCGAGGGCTGCAAATACTACCGTGGCTTGAAGGGTCTCTAGAGGAGCAAAAGGGTGCTATCGCCAATGCACCTTCTTCGCTTTGCACCTTCTCCAGCCAAGGCAAGCTAGTTTTTGGGGCACCTGCAATACAGGTTCGCGCCACGCAACCGTCAAAAACAATTAAATATATAGTATTTTATTACAACAAAAACTAGGGATTTATAACGAGTTAAAATAAATTGAGAGGACTATTAAACAAATTATTGTAATTACAACCAGACGCATTTTGATAAAGACTAATCCGAGGCTGAAGCTCTGTTAATTTATTTTTTCCAAAGATGAAAGAATAATAATATTAATAATGTTACCATATTGCTAACTAAATATCTAGGTAGCCGGATGCTCCCGAGGTCATTGATGGTGGCTTGTGCCGTAAGGCTCGTGAACTTTTGGTTGGGGTCATGTGTCGTATGGGTTGTGGCCGTGGGAACATAACTTCTGCCCAGATATACGAGTTATGTTCAATACAATTCCATATAAGGCGGAATGTAGGACTTGTAGATTGTAGAGGGCCGCCTGCTGAAGGAGGAACTTGCATCTCTTCAGGAATCTGATAATTGATAAGCATTGCATTGATAAGCTTGTTTGGCGATTTGGAATATGTGATTACTCCATCGCAGATCTGGGACCTTATTTTCTATTGCAATATTGTTATTTTTTTCCGAAACTGCCGAAACCGTATTTTATATTATACAATATTGACATTTATTTTACGTGAAAATTTAACAATATTGGTAAATTTTTACTTGCAAGCTGCTTCGTCTTCTAATCGGATTTAACAATATTGTAATACGGAATGCCACTGAAGATTAAATTACGTCTAAAAGTACGAGTCCACCAAAGGCATTTTTTCTTGACGTGATAATGACGTAAAAAGATGATGTTCCAAATGTGCATAGCTGCGATATGCACTTTCTTCGTGACGTCATTTTGCCGGCGAGCAAATGTTTGTTTGCTTTGGTAAATTTGTATATTAAGATGTTAAGAGATGAGTCAGCTATTAGATTCTTTTTACCACTGAGATAAAGGGAAGGATGGTACAATTTTTTCGAGGGATGAGAGTTCACACTCTATTAGACAAGGTCTTGCCCGTTCTTGTCTTATATTGACGAAGGCGTACTACCTTAATTGAATGGCCCGTACTACCTTAATTGAATGGCCAGAAATAAAGCTCTCAAACCAGTTCTTGAGTACTGCGATGAGCGTTAATTTTACAGTTTTACAGAAAGCGTCGAATTTTCCACCTGTACAAAGGAATTTGCACGCATAACTCTGCGCTCAAGTTTCTGCAAAAATGTATGCAGTTTTAAAAAGAGGCGGCTTTTCTATCCACTCAATCAACTCAATAATTTTTAAAGCTACAACTTTTAAGAAAATGACCAGCATTTAATAAAAAATTCACCTTTGAACCAAAAAAAATAGTAAAACTGAATGAAAATATTGTAGATATCGCTGGTTTGCGAGAATAACGACGCAACTAAAAATTATTGATTTTACAGAATGACGTTTTTTAATTTTTTAAAAATCATTTAGTGTATACCGCAAAGTGTAAATCATATATTGAGGGTTTGACTTAAATGATTAAAGGGAAATATACATATTATGTATTAAAGAACTTGTTAAGAAACTGGCTGATGTGCATTTAGTGTTTAATGGTGGGAAAGAGGGTTTTGCCCGTCTTACTTTGATGTTTGAATGAAATGGCTGGCGGAATCCTTGTGCGGACAATGTCGACGGAATGTTTTTGCGCACATTTCCAGCGGCTTTCCTTTGTTTCACAGATAAAACTCAATGGGAAATCTTATGAATAGCTAGCTGTAAGGCTCACATGCCCAGCTACCTAGTAAGATGAATATTGAATATCACGAAGGCCTTTAAATTAACGGTTAATTTATACATACTAAAAAAGCTGGTCGTCCCAAGCAAGAGCATGTGAGCCCTCGTCATTCTTATAGCTATACAATATGTGTACATCTCTCTTCTTGAAGTTTGGCTCTCGTTGCAACCTGAACATCAAGAATTCCAACTTGTTTGCAACAACTGAGTTTTTGTGTCGACGGACCTGCCACTAATTATAGGTTTTCATGGCAGGCTTCCAGTTGAATAATGAATCCAGACTGGTTTGTTCTTAATAATTTAAATTATTTTTATTTCCAATTGGATTATTTTCATAATTTTTAAAATTTGATACTATCAGAAGTAAGCAAAAGGGTAGTTTTATTGAAGCTACCATAATTAAATGAACGGGTGGTGGAGTGGGATATTCATATACATGTACATATATATAAAATTCTTAGAATTTTAGATAATTATTTACTTTATCACCGCACTCCCGCAGGAGGTAGGCTTTGTAAGGGGTTGACCAGAGCATGTTGCTTTTGGAATTAGCCGTTGGTCACCGGTTGGTTATTCAGGGTTAAAATTTTGTAAAAGTAATTTTTATAAAAAATAGCAGTTTAATTCTCCCACCAAAAACTCACCGCATTTTTGGAGTATTGCGCGAAATTTTGCGTCTGATAAAGTAAACAATTACCCTTAATACAAACATTTTAAAAAATCTTTCAAAATCGGAACTCTTCTTTTTTCATTGACGACTACCACTCTTGAGAAATATGAAGTAGGGTTTTAAACGAAAGTTTTTTATTGTTTTCTATTATTGCACGCAAATATGTATACATATATTCACATTTTCAAATAGTTTGCTCAATTTGCTCTAAAAGCAATAATAAAATCAATACAAAAAAACTAGAATTTTGTTAAAAACAAACTTATTTTATTTTTCTCAAAATAAAAAAAACACGATGCTAAATTTCCCATTAAATCTCTCTTCCCATTCATTAATTTCTTCATTCATAAATTTCAGTCACCGGCCAAGAAATCATCGTAGTTTCAGCCCACCCACCCCCTTCCAAATCAAAACAAAAGGAATGCCCGCACAGGAATCTATTTTTAGATCCGAAACTTTTGTTTTTTCTTCCAACATGCGTCAAGGGCTTTGAAATGCTTTTTTAAATTCAGGCGCAAACCCGCTTTTTTATGTTTTACTAAAAAATAACAAAATTAAAAAAATTGTCTATTTTATGATTATTATGCACTAATAAAAAATTAATATTATTAAACTAATGTTGTAAACCCATTCCCATTAATTTTAGAGGTTTACAACAGAAATTCGCAGCCCTAAAACTTAATTCAGTGTAACTAGCGCCATCTAACAAGACAACCTGAAAGATGTTTGTCCATATCTACTTACTCTATAATCAATGTTATAGATAATCAATGGTACATAAATTGTTAGTTCGGAAAACAACCAAAGTTGTTACCGAAAATCGTTGATTTGTCTTCTCGACAAACAGATGGCGCATAATCATCACAATATCTTTTGTGGTTTGCGCGATATCGTGCAGGTGCAAAAATCACTTATGTCGTTTGAACCAAAAAACGGCTCGACCAAATTTTATAAAAATCTTTTCAGATCACATTTCCGTTAATACGCTTCGAACGACACCTCAACGAAGTCGTTATCTTTTTTGGTTCGCGCGATATCGTGCAGAAAAAAATGACCACATACGTACGCACACACACACACATACTTCCACTCAAATTTTTGATAAAAATGCTCTTGGGACCTTGAAACATGAAAATACGTTGAAAATTTCGATTTCGATTTTCGGACCGATTACAATAACTTCCCTATACTGGGAAGTTAAAAAAATAAATAATTATTTATTTTAGTCAAATTAATAGCAATTAATTAGTAATAAATTATGGTGCATGGTATTATTGAAAATTCAACGTTTTACTTGGTTCTGCTGAAATGCAGAACCGCTGTAACCTTTTAAAAAAAATAGCAATTAATTTTTTATTTCGGTAATTAATTAGCAATTAAAAAGTAGTAAATTTTGGCATACATTTTCGACGGTTTATTTGGTTCTGCTGAAATGGTCCGGCCAGCTTGATATCAAGATAGCAGAACCGGTGTAACTTTTTCAAAAAAATTGCAATTAATTTTTTATTTCGGTAATTAATTAGCAATTAAAAAGTAGTAAATTTTGGCATACATTTTCGACGGTTTATTTGGTTCTGCTGAAATGGTCCGGCCAGCTTGATATCAAGATAGCAGAACCGGTGTAACTTTTTAAAAAAAACAGCAATTAATTTTTTATTTCGGTAATTAATTAGCAATTAAAAAGTAGTAAATGTTGACATAAATTTTATTTGGTTCTGCTAATTTGGTCCGGCCATCTTGATGGAGCCAATTCAAACCTAACCTGCAAACGAGATGGCAATCGGAATATGAGGTGGGAGCAACCCAATTTACCTATATACCAAGTCCCATCCTCTGCAATATCACTTTTTTCATGGTCAAAAAATCTACAAGTTCAAAAGGTCATAAAATTAAAACTTAAGTAGACTCGAATTGGCGATTAGTCTTAATCAGTTGTGCTTTAAGTAATCTAACATATATATCAAAGGCCCATCCTCTGCAAAATCACTTTGCAAATCTGTCACTAGCTCTTGGACTATAATAGTGAATACATTCATAAAATTCTGGCTGATGATCAGATTACTGATTATGTCGTTAAAAACATGTCAATCGGTATCAAAATATTAGCGAAATCAATGGTTGTGTATCATAAAATTTGCTTAAAATTAAAGAAATTGAATTGTGAGTACTACACCCACACTTTAAGGACTGAATTACCTTTTAAAGCTGTGTTATGTGGATTAGAAACCACTGATTTCGAAGCTCTGAAAGCATACTTCATTGCGGCAGGCGTAAAGTGCCTCGATGTAAAAGCTGTAACCAGAAAACAACAACCTGGCATAAACCAAAAACAGCAATTCTTTATTGTTTACTTTGAAAGAGGTTCTATAACCCTAAAAGCATTGCGAGAAAAATTTAGTGTTATAAACAAAACAATTGTTAGATGGGATTTTCATAGAAAACTTCCCAATAAAATAACCCAATGCTACAACTGTCAGATGTTTGGCCATGGAGCCAAAAACTGTAACATAAAAACCTTCTGTGGAAATTGTTCTGAGCATCATGAAATGGCCAACTGTACGGCGCAGTGCGTTCTAAAGTGTGCAAACTGTCATGGCGACCACTCTTCCACTGATCAAAATTGCCCGAGTCGAAAAAACTATGTAATTTTTCGCGAAAAAATGCATATCCGAAGGCCCAGAAACACTCAAATAAATCGAGGATATATACCCCGTCAAGAGGACTTTCCTCCGCTCAACAAATCACGCGACATCCAAAACACTGGAAGCACCTCTAATTGGTCATCACTTAGATTTAATAGTAACACTAATACTATAAACTCAAATAATAATCAGAATCTTTTTTCTCTTAACGAAATCCAAACTCTCACTAATGAGCTAGTTACTAGGTTGAAATTATGTAAGGATAAATTTGAACAATTCAAAGTAATAACTGATTTAGCGCTAAAATATCTAAACAATGCACCGTAATGAAACTACAATAGTTACTTGGAATGCCAGAGGTATTAGATCTAAGTCTCTTGAATTCTTTAGTTTTATGCAACAAAATAATATTGACATAGCTATGGTTACTGAAACTGGGTTAAACCCTAGCATTGCACTATCAAATCCTAATTATTTGTGTTACAGGTTGGATAGAGAAGACTCGAGAGGTGGAGGAGTCGCACTCATTATTAACAAAAGGCTGAGAGTAAAACCTTTGCCATCGATTAATACGAAAGTAATTGAAACCATAGGAGCACAGATTACAATTGAAGACCTTCATCCAATAAATGTTGTTTGTGCCTACTTTCCTGGAGGTAACACTAACCAACGAGTTAAAGTGCTATTTAGAAACGATATTAAGAGGCTAACTCGTTTAGGAGGTAAATTTATTTTAGGAGGAGACCTGAACTGCAGACATCAAGCTTGGGGTTGCTTGCGAGCAAACTGCTGGGGTAATATCTTACATGAATTAAATTCTAACTATCCATTTAATTTATTATATCCGCCTGACCCTACTTATGTACCCAGTCAAGCTAGAGCAAACCCATCCGTTCTTGATCTATACCTAACAAACTGTTCTGATATATTTTCCCAACCATATGTACTGAATGAACTTTCCTCTGACCATCTTCCGGTCCTCATTAAACTCCTACGAAGCTCAATCACCAATGAATCCATTAGAGTTAATACTAATCGTACTAATTGGGTTCATTTTCAAATGCTAATAAAAGGCAAACTAAATAACCTACCCACGTTGTCACTTTCTGACATTCAACATAAATCTGAGGTTGATCGAATGATTACATTCTTTTCGGATGCAATCAACACTAGCACCCAAGCTGCTAGTCCGCGTCTTCCTTCTGTTACCCGACAAGATAAATTACCTAAATGTATACTAGACCTAATATCGAGGCGAAATACGATTCGTAGAAAGTCGCTACGTTATAGATTGCTCGGCTACAAAAATGAACTTGTTCAACTCAACTACATAATTAAGAAATCTGTTGTTGAACACGGAAATAAAAAGTGGAGCCTACTCCTACAAGGTATGGAGAAATGTTCAAAGCCATTCTGGAACGTAGTCAAGGTCGTCAAAAGCAAACACAAGTCAATTCCAGTTCTTAAGGAAGGAAATAATAGGCACATCACTTGTAATGAAAAAGCCGAAGTCCTTTCACAAATATTTGCGGCAAACTCAAACATAGCAGCCCATCTTAGTAATGCTGACACTATTAGCCAAGTTGAAATGTCTTTGAGTCGCCTTGATCTTACACTTAACGAAATTCACTCGACCTGGCGCGTCCGCCCTAAAGAAATAAAAAATATTATAAAACGCTCAAGATCTAGAAAAGCTTGTGGCCCTGATGGGGTATCAAACAAAAGCTTGAAATCTTTTCCAAACTGCGGAATCATTTACCTAACGTTCATCATAAACTCCTGTCTAAAGCTTCAATACTTCCCTGTATCATGGAAAGAGGCGAAAGTTATCCCGATATTAAAACCCGGTAAACAGCCATGTCATCCCTGTAGTTACCGCCCTATCAGCTTATTAAGCAACTTAGCAAAAATATTGGAAAAAGTAATCAAAATTAAAATTATTGAACATATTGAACGCGGAAACTTACTACCCAACGACCAGTTTGGATTTAGAACCGGCCATAATTCTACGCATCCGCTACTAAGAATCTCGCAGCATATAAAAAAAAAATTCGCATTAGGAAATTCTACAGGTCTTGTTATTCTTGATGTCTTGTTATTCAAGCTGCTTTTGACTCTGTATGGCACGACGCCTTGTTACACAAAATGCTAAACTTTGAATTTCCTGTACCTCTCGTTGCCTTGGTCCGTGAATTCCTTTACGATCGTTCTTTTAGAGTATTTTTAGGGTCAGTTATATCGACCCCAAGGCGAAACTCTGCAGGAGTGCCCCAAGGTTCCGTTTTAGGACCAATTCTGTTCAATATCTACACTGCCGATTTTCCTATTATACCAAATTGCTCTTCATCTAGATTCGCGACGACACAGCCATTTTCACCTCCCATAAAGACCCCTCAAATATCTGCTCAAATTTGCAAAACGGTCTCGACATCTTGTCTGATTACCTCTGTAAATGGAAAATAAAAATTAACCCCAACAAAACACAAACCATGTATTTCACTCGAAGAAGAAATCCTCGTTTTTTACCTAGAATTGAATTGAGGGTAAATAACCTTAACGTACCTTGGATTGATCAAGTTAAATATCTAGGAATAAACCTGGACAAAAGATTAACTTTTTCCAACCATATTTCTTCCACTCTAAACAAAATAAGCTTGTTAATCAGAACTATGTATCCCTTTATAAACAGGCGGTCAATACTTAGTATGGAGAACAAACTCATCATATACAAAGTCATATTCCAAGCAGGGCCTCGGTAGTCTAGAGGTAAGGCGCCTGACTGCTATCCCCAGAGGTCCCGGGTTCGAATCCCGGCGGCGCCACGGTCCTTCGCCTTTCGCACCTAACTTTCCTTCTCTCTTCTTCCCTCTTTACATTCCTGATTCCCCTGTCATAGCCTTCCCTAGTCCTTCCCCGCTCCACCAAGCGCATGCCGTCGGTTGGTTGATGAGATTCAACTCGTTTCAGGAGGCATAACACTCCAGCGAGTTGTTCTCGAGGCCCCGATGTCAGAGTCGCGAAATGGTTGTGAGTAGGTGGAATAAAATATCGCGGTTAGGTTGTGACAGTTACTTCCTTCTCTTCTCTCTATCTTCCGGCTAGAGCTGCTGTTCGACATTCACTCTATACGAAAAAAAAAAAAAATAGATCGTCGACAGTACAAAGGGACTTTCCCTAAGCCTCTAGTCTGCCACATAAAAAAAAAAGTTATGCTATACGCTGCTCCTCTCTGGGAAAAGTGCGCACAAACTCATATCAATAAATTACAAGTTGCTCAAAACAAAGTTTTAAAAATGATATTTAACTTACCGAGGCATTTCTCCACCTCAGAGTTGCATACTATGTCAAATATAGACACAATTCAAGATAGACTAAGTTCCTTAGCCAGTAAATTTTACGATTCATGTCAATTATCTGAAAATCCTTTGATCCGACAACTAGTCGACAATTAGTAGTAGTTAGGAGTAGTAGTTGAATAGTTTGTAGTTAGAGTAAAAACATTAGGTTAAGTTTTTAAATAAATTCAATGGGTTTTTGAAAATTTTTGTCCCAATTTCTAATGTTATCTAAAACAAATCATATTCGGCCAGGCCACTCAATAATATTATAGTTGTATGAAGATGCCTTCTAGCTCTAAAATATGTACTCATTTTATGTAATGTGTAATCAAATTATAAAATAAAAATAATAATAATAAATAAATAATAATAATAAATAATATATAGACAAAACTACACAAAAACACACCGTCTGTATAAGTCAGGACGAGGTGGAAAGTGTACTAAATCTTCTCTGCCCAGCCCTAAGCAGAAGGAAACTAACAGCATTTGGTTAACCCTTTCTAAGCACGCCTGCGAAAATCTCGAAGATTGGGATCCCGCAACTAAGAAGAGTCAGTACCTCCTCAAGGTAGCGAAGAAACAACACTTTAACATCAGGTTTAAATTGGGATCACTGTGGCATCACAATGGGCATATCCTTTTGGGCAAAGTGTATGAGGTTATTACCAGCAGCTCTGCCCTATTTAACCTTACGCCACAACCAAATGACGCTCGACTTGAGATTGAGTGTCAAGTGGAATGCAGGAAAAAATTGGTGTGTGATGTTAGCCACCCACGATTGCATGAAACTGGCAGAGGGCGTGGCGCGACAATTAGCGCATGGAAAAACTCCTAGTGTATGGCTTACTAATAACTTCATTAACTTTATTCTTAGCTTGATTTCGAAAGGTAGATTGTTCCATACACTGGCTAGGGCAATAAAAATATACATATATTATTTCGAATTACCCGAGTAAAAATAAATTATGGCCTTACAACGGTCGTGATTGTTATAGCCCTCCGCCATATGGAGGGCATCAGAAGGCCCGTTGCAGGACAGTACGGCCATGCAGGGGCGACTGACGGTGGAATGACGGCTTTTCAGTACCAATAACGGCCATACGACGGTGGTACAGCGGCGGTATGGTTACTATTAAGGGCATACGACGGTGGTACAGTGGCAGCGACGTGGATATGGACGTGGAGTTTGGCCATCGAAAGGCCCAATGTGCCCCCATTAAAAATGGGTAAAAATTCTACGGCCGTCATATCCCCCTGAAAAAGCCAAGCGGCCGTGATTCGCCCGTCATAAGCCCATTTTTTATGTTTACTCGGGTACATTCGCAGTTGAAGAATAAGCGTAAGGAACTTCGTATCTGACTGGGTTCCCCTTACCGCACCTATGTTGTTTTTTTTAAGTTTTATTAAATTGGCTAGAAGGGCCCCGATTTAAACACAAAACGTAAAATAGCAAAATAATCAAACACAAAACTAAATTCGCTTCTGTAAAAAATTCAAACAACACTGTTTTGTAAAATAAAAATAAAACCACTTCTGAAAAAAAAAAAATTCTTGTTCGATTTCTTGGAAAATGTTGAAAGTGGCACAACTAGAATACATTTTATTAGAGATATTTATGGATTTATTACACCCACTGACATACAGAAATGGACTGCTGATTGACAATTTTCAATGGCACCGTTTTTCTCCGAAAATAGAAAACATTTTTTATGTAAACAAAAAAAATGTTCTTCGAATTTAGGAGAAAATAATAAGATGTCTGTTATAATTGATAGAAATCAATTTCCATCACTAATTTTTATTTACTATACGTATAATGTATCTATTTATTTCAAAACGGTGAGGGTTGCTTCTCGCTGTTTAACAAAGTTTTAAATATAACTCAAGAGCGAGAAAAAACAACAAAAACTATATGTACCTCTCTACTTTTTAAATTCTTTTATTTAACTTACACTGTTTGTCGTCAAATCTTGGAAGTTAAATTTGACCCACTTCCCGGTTTCGGATAGAGCTGAAATTTTGCATACACGTTTAGTTTGGATGACAATGCAATCTGGCCATTTTGTAAAAATATCAAGATGGCGGTTCCAAAATGGCGCCCGATTTTTGAAATTGTGCTCCGCGGCCCTCTGACATGGGTATCAAATGAAAGGATATGACAGGTAGAACACAATAAGCTATGTGGCGTCATTCCAAATTCAAAATGGCGGCCAACACTAAATTGCGGAAAGCTTATAATAGACTAAAAAGTAGAAAATATAACCGATCAACTTCCAATTTTGCACACACTCGTAGTTCGGGTGGTTAATGTGTATGAATGATGAGATGAATAGTTGAGTTAAGGGTGAGTTGATAATAAAGAAGCAATACACGTTACAAAAAATCACAAACAAACACAGAGATGCTGCTGTCAACTAAATTCAACTACTCAAATACTGAACTCATGTCCGTATGCATAATTTCAACTAAACCCAGGTAGCAGAGCTGAGTCGAGTTCAGTCAACCTTAACCCAACTCGACTCCCGTTTACATGTAGTTAGACTTGGGTTCAACTTGAGTTCAACTCATCATGTATAAGTACTAAATGCAATCTGACCATTTTGTAAAAAAATCAAGAAGACGGTTCCGAGATGGCGGCCGTTTTTGCAATTATGTTCCACCGAGCCCACGACATGGGTATCAAATGAATACAGTAAACTGTGTGACGTAATTTTAAATCTAATAGAATTGCCATCATAAAATGGCGGAATACATATAATAAACTAAAAAGTAGAAAATAAAATAAATGGTTAAAAAATTTTTTTAAAAAAAATTCTTTTCATTAACTAAAAAATGTACTGAAAAGTAAAAAATAAAAAATATTTTAAAGAAAGCGTGAAATTTCAATTTTAATGAAAAAGTTAATTAAAAGAATGGCGCATTTTTCATCAAAAATTGAAAATATAACTGTAAATCGCGTGAGATTTAAATAACCCTCAATTTTTTGCTTTGTTAATTTCAAATTCTAACTAATTATGTTGCAATCGTTGACATGCGCTGAACTGTTTTTTTTATTATTTTAAACTGATTAAAATTCATAGGAATTTAATGTGGGAGCGAGACAGCAATAGTGTCTGTTAGCAGTCCATTACTATGTCAGTGATTACACCTTAAACGTCTATACGGAATAGTTATTTCCAAATATCTCGTCAACTATTCATTTGTAACTAAAATTCATAGCAACAAATTTGTTTGTTATAAAATTCTGTAGAAATTTTACTTAAAACTTTTTTTTGTAGCATTTATACTTTAGCCGCTATTCAGCGCCGAACATTTCATACATATATACAGCGTATATAAAGTTAACATATTCCAAATCGCCAAACAAGCTTTCCAATGCGATCCAATAGGATTCCTCAAGAGATGCAAGTTCCTCCTCCAGCCAACTGCTCTGGCTACAATATACAAGTCCTACATTCGGCCCCGCCTTGAATACAACTCGTATATTTGGGCGGGCGCTCCTAAAACCACCTTGGCTTGGCTCGACAAGGTGCAAAATCGCGCCATCAAACTCATTGGCGATAACACCCTTTGCTCCTCCATCGACTCTTTAAGCCACCGTAGGAATGTTGCAGCACTTAGCAAATTTTACCGCTATTACCATAGGGAGTGTTCCTCCTGCCTACACGGCAATTTTTTTCCCGCAACACAAGACTAGCCAAATCGGCTCACCCCTTCACCCTTCAGCCCTCCCCTTCGCGCACATTACATTTTAGTAGTTCGTTTATAAATAGAACAACTCGATTGTGGAACTGTCTTCCACAGTCAGTGTTTCCGAACTCATATAACATCTCAGAGTTCAAACGCAAGGTTCATAGACATCTACTCACGCACCCTCCAGACCCCTAACCTATCCCTTCTCCTCTATCCTTCAAAGCAAGCTTACTACTAGAGAGTGGCCATGACTCGAACGACATGACAAACTAGTAGTACAAAGGGTAATTCCTAAGCTTGACTTTACCACAAAAAAAAAAAAAAAAAAAAACTGGTCGGCTGTGGATAGGTCGTCGATAGACCAAAAAAAGGCGTATGGTGGGAAGGGGGGCGAACTGTAACGGTTTACCCGCTGGCTGGGGTGTTTTGAAGTTTTTTGGGTAGGTTTACATATCACCCTGTATTTTAGTAACCCTGCTACCAGGGCTGGACTGAGAATGAATTTAGGACCGGGAAAATCAAAAATTCCGGCCCATTTCAATACCTACCTAAAATTATTTTTTGCTTTCAAAATTTATTAATTTTTTCTTTAAGAAAAACGCTTTTTAATCAGTAATATGAAGTAAATCAAAGTCAATAAAAAATGCTAGTTTTCACCGTAAAGCAAACTATGCATATTTGCAAAATTTTAAGTTGATCGGATCCATACTGAGGGGGTTGTGAAAAAAAGGCAATCGGCCGCTATTTTGGAGCCGCTATTTTGGAACCGCCATCTTGATATTGTTGCGGTCACATTACATTGGCAGGCGAACTATGCATATGTGCAAAATTTGAAGTTGATCGGTTATTTTTTCTACTTTATTTTTATTACATGTCTTCCGCCATTTTGTGTTGGCCGCCATTTTGAATTTCGAATGACGCTACACCGCTAATTGTATTCTACATGTCATGCCCTTTCATTTGATACCCATGTCGGGGGTCTGGGAACAGAAGTTCCTAAATCAGCCGCCATCTTGGAACCGCCATCTATATTTATTTTACAAAATGGTCGCATTGCTTTATCAAGCAAACTACGTATATCAGCAAAATTTAAAGTAGATCAGTTATATTTTCTACTTTTCAGTCTTCCGCCATTTTGTGTTGGTCGCCATTTTGATTTGGAAAGACGCTACTACTTTTACCTGTCATGCCCTCTCATTTGATACCCATGTCGGGGATCTGGGAACAGAAATACAAAAATCGGCTGCCATCTTTAAACCGCCATCTTGATTTTTTTTACAAAATGGCCATATTGCATTTTGAAGTGAGCTATACCTATGTATAGCTATTTGAAGTTGATCGGTGGTATGGAAGTGGATCAAAATCAAGGTAAAGGTTCTCGTTTTTGTTTTCGTTTTTTTGTTAACGATTGAGTTTTACTCCCCATATATTTTTCATACTGGGCTCTATATGTATATGAAATGATTCTTAAGGAGTAAACTCCAAAAAAAGTACATAACGGATAGGTCGAATAGATGGTTTAATGGGGAATGCTAATCAAGGCCAAGAAAGCCCCTCCAGACGGTGTAAACGTTTGGATTAGTATAAGTATTTCCTCGCAAAATTTTACATGGCAGCAAATCATACACAAAATATGTGGCATTACTAAAACCTGTGACTTCAGAATGTCAAATTTAGGATATTGTTCTTTAAAAATATCTCATTTTACTTTATTTTCTGGAATTCAATATTTTTCATAATATTCTAGAAAATATTTTCATTTTTACATGTACTATTGAAAAATTTACATGTAGGTAAAGTATCATTTTAATTTACTAGAAACAAAACTTAATCTAAAAATTACCTTATAGCGCTTGGCTGGGGCTTCAACTGTTTTACGTTTAGTAGATGTACTGGGCACATTCTTGTCTATATTTTTCGATGTACTCTCCTCCGTCAGATCAATCACTTCTATCTTCGAATCAGCCATACTTGACGTCTTCTACTTTTTTATCCTGTAATTCATATTTGATTAGTTAGTATAATATATGATGCTTATTTTCACTGGTTTGCATACAATTATTCAAAATTAAGTGACAAAAGTAAGTAAGTTGTTAAGCAAGCAGAAGGCGAAGTTAGATACTTCAATATTGTTTAGTACCTAAATAAGCGTAATTATCTATGTATATCTATATATTTAAAAATGAATATCTGTTGGTTTGTAATGCGACACTAAAACTCAAAAACTAGGCGGCCGATTGAGCTGCAACTTTCACAGAATGGGTATTTTGACTAAATCTGGGCAAACCGCATAGTACGAATTCGATCGGGTAGATGACGCCCAAGAAAAATATAAAAAAGGAGATTGCAGATCAAATATTTGACACAAAAGCAAAAAAAAGAAGCGAAACGCCCACTTTCAGATAACCGATCACCCCCAAATGTTGCCCATATGTATAGTTCGCGTGACAATGCAATATGACATTTTTGTAAAAAAATCAAAATGGCGGCTCCAAGAATGCGGCCTAATTTCGCAATTGTGTTTTCCGATCCTCGCCTTGGGTGCAAACTGAAAGGGTACACTGACGAAAAAAATTCTTGGCTTAAGGGGAGGTTCTGATCTAGCTCAACCAAAAAATCGATTTTTTTTTTGTTTAAAAAGTTAGTAAATTTCCTATAGTATTCGCTCTCAAAAACCGTTTTGACGAAATTCATTTTTTTAAGGTATAGTAAAAAAACCGGAGTCACCTTTTTACACGAAAATGGAATTTACGCAGCAGCGCGTGCTTTCCGTAATATTTTTGAATTTCCCGCCTTTGGGTGGCCATGGTAGGGGAGTGCCACCACTGGTCTATTCAAGATATTTATATTATATCTAAGCTGTGCTGTACTTTGCTGTCAAAAACAGGCGATGGTAGTTATAATGAAAAATATTTTTCTCTGCTATGCTGTGGTGGGACCAGTATTCGCCTAGCCTTAGAGCATGTAGCGCAGTTTTACCGTGTCTTTTGTTTGAAAACATGCCGAATTTAAGTAAAAAAAGAACTAGAGGAGGTCATCCATCAAGAAGTCAGAAAAGATCGTTTTATGGCAACCGATCCACTGTTGAATCTGAAACGGAGTTTGTCAGTACATCGGCGAAAAAACTGAAAGATTCGAATTACGATGAGGCTATAATGGATTTGACGACCAATTATGTTATTATGCACTTTTTTAATATTTTTTTATTTATAAGTACGTTCGTAAAGTGTGAAAATTGTAACAGTAATGTGAAATTTTTAAAAACAAATGGTGCTGGCGTTGCTTTTAAATTAGTGGCCGAGTGTTCTTGTTCAACGCGAACGTGTGATTCCAGCCCAACTACAAACCGTTTTTCCGAAATAAACCGACGCATAATGCTTGCCATGCTGGGAGGAGGTCTTCAAAGTTTGAAAATGTTGTGTTCAATTTTGGATATAACGTATTCGTTTAGTAATAATATATATTACACTTTCATAGAAAATTTACACACGGCAACAAAAAATTTTCAAAAGAAAGGTGTAAAGGAAGAGATAAGTGAAAATATCGCAAACGAGCCTACGAATTTAATTGTTTCGGGAGACGGTTCGTGGAAGAAAAGAGGTTTTTCGTCGCTCTTTGGATTTGCTACGTTGATCGGAAAAAATACGAATCAAGTTTTAGACGTTGTAGTGAAATCCTCTTTTTGTCAAAGTTGTGCCAATTGGAAAAAAAGCAAGGTACGACCGAATATAATTTGTGGAAGGAAAGTCATGAAGAAGTGTGTTGTGCTAATCACAAAGGTAGTGCTGGAAAAATGGAGGTCGATGCAATGAAGGAGATGTTTGCTCGTTCAAAAGAATTGCTTGGCGTGCAATATGAATTTTATATTGGCGATGGCGACACGAAAACCTTCAAATCACTTCAAGATTTGAATCCATACGACGATGTTACGGTAAAAAAAAAAGAATGTGTTGGCCACGTCCAAAAGAGGATGGGAAGTCGGCTTCGTGCTGTGAAGAAAAACGTGAAGGGCCTCGGCGGAAAGGGTGCTGGCAAACTAACAGACAAGGTAATTGCAGATTTGACTATATATTATGGTTTAGCAATTAGAAGGCATACTAATTCAGCAAAAGATATGCAAAATGCTATATGGGGTGTATATTATCACAATATTTCAACTAATGAAAATCCACAGCACATGTACTGTCCTGAAGGCAAAGAGAGCTGGTGCAAGTGGCGCGTCGCCGAGGCTTATGGAACTTTAAAAACATTTAAGCACAAGCCTCCTCTAATAGACAAAGTCAAAGATGGTATTAAACCAGTTTTTGAAGCACTAACATCAGACGATTTAATGGAGCGGTGTACTGGCGGTAACACGCAAAATTCAAATGAGTCCGTTAACGCTTGCGTGTGGAAACTAGCGCCCAAACATTTGCACTGTGCTGCCAAGACTGTTGAAAATGCCGTGTACATCGGAGCATCACTTTTCAATGAAGGCCACATAACTATCTTGAAAATAATGGAATTGCTGGGTATCGCCATTGGTCCACAAATTCACAATTTTGTCCAAATAGCCGACGATAAGCGAATTTCTTCGGCTGAGTTAAGTATGAGTGATGCCGCAAGAGCAGCTGCGTCTTCGAAAAAAGCCGAGCAAGCCAATCAAATGGGATTTTATGAGGTCGAGGAAGGGTTATTGTATGGCCCTGGTATCGCCGATTAGCCGAGAGGTATGTTATTTTGCCATTTAGTCAAAAAATTTGAGCATCAAAACTAAACGCGTTTTTCTCAAAACCGTATTTTTTAAGATGGGCGCCATCGTATCTCAAAAACTACTGCATATATCGCTTTGGTTTTTTTTTATTTGAAAGTTTATTAAATTTAGCGGATCCTGAACTTAATCGCAGATGGCTATTGCTATTATTTTGTTTTTTATAGCACTTTTAAGAGCAGAAAAATAGACGAAAAGAGGATTTTTTTTTCGAAAGTCCACCATTTTCGTAATTTTCGACTTTTCCTTAGTTGGATAGTTCAAGATCCTGTAAATGTCATGTATTTTATAAAAAAATTTCATTTGTTGACTTCGGGTGATGTTTGGAAGCGGTAGAGTGGCGCCCGATTAGGTACTTTTTTTTAGGCGAACGGCTTTACATGTAAATAAATAATTAACTATTCGATATTTTGCTCTATAAAAATTGGTAAACATACTTGAATATATATGTTTATTACGCGATCAAATGCCTTTATTTGACCGCTGAACGTTCTCTTCTGGTACTTTACCAAAAGAGCGTGCGATGGAAAATTAATATGTTGTATCAATTATATGCACTAGTACTTAACTAGTGCAAAATATGTGCTCAAGAGTACTTAACCCTTGGGCTTGGCGATAGCGAGAGAAAAAACTGGATAAACGCAAAGACGGTTTAGAAAAGACTGAATATATTTAAATTAAGCTCCTTGGCTTAAATACTGAATTAATACAATGTTGATTTCATATCTTAATACAATGTTGATTTCCTTCGAGGGGCAACATAAGCGCATAGTTCGGTGGAAACATTTCTCGCTGATGTGCGCAGAAATGTTTGGATAGAGTTCTGAAATTTATTTACTGATAACGAAATAAAAGAGTTCATAGAAAAATAGCCAAGCATGCACTTATGTTGCCCTTTACAATGTATGTTGATAAAGAACATTTCTTGCTGATGGCGCAGAAATGTTCGGGTAAAATTCTGAAGGAATTTTAATGTCACAAAAACAATCGTCTCAGATTACGTCTGGACATTGTATGGTATTTGATGATTTATTTTTCATGGGAAAATTTTGGTGGATTCTTAATTTAGGTATTTTAAGTATTTGTATTGATTTAGGTGCTGGGTTTAAACATCCTCCCCGCGTTGAGCTTGCTCAAGATGTCTAAGCGATGTGCTTCTTGGTAGTGGCACAGGAGGTGGCGGAACTGTTGTCGTTTGTTTGATGATTGATTTTCGGTGTTTCACTAGTATGTATGCCAAGATGCCTATGATGATTGCCAGTCCTGTGTATGAGATGGTGTATTGATGTACGTCATGATGATTAATGGTAGTATCTGGTAGTATTTCTTGACCCTTAAGGGCGCTGATTCTTTGCTGGAGCGTCTCAATGTCTTGGTTCAATTTGATTGTTGAAAACTGTTGAAAGTGGATGCTATCAATTGCTGTTGCGTTGAGAGGATCTGTGAAGTTCTTGGCGCTGATGAATCTACCTTGTAGTGAGGTAGAGATAGTGTTGTGCCCGTGAATAGTGATGGTATCATCACGAAGTGAACATTCGGGACTAATCTCCAGAATTCCTGTGCCCTCTAACACGTCTTGGGTTACTGAGTCCTTGCAAACAATGTTGACAGTGTTTTGACCTGCCCAGGTGAAGATCCACTTGTTGGGTGTTGCTAGTTGTATCCAATGGTAGTTATGCGTAGGGATTAGTTGACAATCTCTGGGTTCAGATCGCGTGAATAAACTGATTTCACACGAACTTCGATTTGACCTCTTGTTGTAGAGGGGATGAAGTTGCTTGCAGATGAATTGCTGCTCACTTAATCGACAGGATCTCATTTCATTCTCACTCAGTGGATAGTATTGATCTCGATGAAGATTGATTATTATAAACTCTGATGTTGGGTTTATCCTGATGAAACTGTTGTTTTGTTGAAATGGAATTGGCACAATGTGAATCATTTCGAATTGTTCGGACGTGAATAGAGGCAAGGTCAATTTGAAGATCATGAAGTTAAGTTCTGCACGTCCTTCAACGTTCATGAGGCTGTACAGCTTTACTAGATCATCTGGTCTTGATGGTAACCTCAACGATGATGGGAGTTGCTCCTGAATGTGTAGTAATGCCTTGTTAAGTTGATCTGGTGCTAGTAGGTATGGGTTTATTCTCCCTTGATGTGTATCTAGCAAAACATCCCAAAGGGTGGATTGTATCCTTTGGAAATTATTTATGGCCAAGACTAGTCGCACAGATACTGTTGTGAATGCTTGTACTAGCCGTTGCTGTTGATTCTCCTGTGCTACCTTACTTACTTGTGATAGTAGTTCGCGTAGATGTTGATTAAATTTCTCGAGCAACCTTGAGTTGTTCTCCTCTGATTTTTTAAGGATGTTAGCGGTGGAGTCAATGATGGAGGTTTGATTCCTTATGAGATCCAACAGATGTCGATCGTTGTGTTGTAGGTCGTTGATAATGACCGACATTTGCTTGGCATACTCTGAATCAAGTACGCCGAATAGTGAGCTTGCTAGGTTGCCTACGATGTCTAGTGGAGCTCGTCTTGATCTCACGTGCCCCCTTGCCTTGTTGTGGAGTAGGAGTTCGTTACCACTCTCAAGTTGACTCTGAGATTCCAGGAATTGCTGGACAATTGGTTCACACGTTGGTTTCTCGATAATCATGTTGCATAGTTGGTTGAGCTTGTTGATCCCATCCTTGATTGTTTCGTGCTCCTGTCGGATGGTGCTCATATTGTAGTGGATGACGAGAGACCATTCATTCGATATGAGGTGCACATTACCTAGACTCTCGTAGTAAATGCCTGGTTGTTTGCTTAACTTGGTTATCTTAATTTGGCCAAATGATGGCAGAATTAGCCCAATGACAACCAAGAATGTTAGCATTGGACTGTGACGTCTTCTTTTCACAGTTGATGGTTGTGATGTGGAAGCCTTAAAGGTCGATGGGACTGGACTGGGGCTTCTTGCCATTGGTGCTTCTGATTGTGAAGCGCTTGATGTTGATGGAGCTGGGTCAGCTCTTCTCTTGGCTGAAGTAACTGCAGCTTTCTCATTGCTGTGTATGTTGTGCTGGTCTGCCGGATTTGAGTCATTGTCTTCTGTCTCGACGGGTAATGGTGCTAATTTGTGTATAGGCCTGCGAAAAGTTCCTGATGCAGTTCTTACGTCAGCTACTCTAACCAGACCGTCTTGGCCCTTGATGATGTTAGTTATTCTTCCGAGTTGCCAATGAGTAATGGGCAAGTTATCTTCCTTGATAAGGACCATCATGCCTGGGCGTGCATTTGAAGCTTGCTGCTTCCACTTGTACCTATGTTGGAGCTCACTAAGATACTCTATGGACCATCTTTGCCAAAACTGCCTTTTTAACTGAAATACTTGCTTCCACCGTTGAGCTAGGGTGTTGCCAGAGGTCCTTGCTGTAGGATCAGCGGCTGTTGTGAGTGGCTCGCCAATGAGGAAATGTCCTGGTGTAAGTGCCGTTAAATCATTTGGATCTGCTGATAGTGGTGTTAACGGTCTTGAGTTCAGGATGGCTTCTATTTCTACCATAAGTGTTTCGAGCTCCTCGTAAGTCAGGGAAGCTGATCCAAGATTCCGTTGTAGATAATGCTTCGCAGATTTAACGGCTGCTTCCCAGAGTCCACCGAAGTGTGGCGCTCTCGGAGGAATAAAGTGGAAGGTGATCCCCTTTGTTGTACAATAATTGCTGATTTTGTCCATTGCTACCTCTGAGTAGAGGCCTTCCTTCAGCTCATGCAGCTGGTTTATGGCTCCTATGAAGTTGGTGGCATTGTCTGAGTAGATGTTTGTGCAATGTCCTCTTCTGCCAACGAAGCGTTTTAAGCAAGCAATGAATGCTGCTGTGCTTAAATCGCTTGCTACTTCGAAGTGCACTGCTTTAGTTGCAAAGCAACAGAACACTGCAACATATGCCTTCTGGGGTCGCTTCCCTCTTAATTTATAATGGATCCAGATTGGTCCTAGGAAATCGACTCCACTATTCGCAAAGGGTCGTGATGGTTTTACCCTTGATGCAGGGAGATTGCCCATGAGTTGATTCATGATCTTGGGTTTTGCCTTAGCACAGTGAATGCACCTTCCAACTATTGATCTTGCCACTGTTTTCCCTTTTATGGGCCAATATTTTTGACGTGTTATTGCCAATAGTGATTGAGGACCGCAATGCAGGTTACTGATGTGTATGTGCCTCATTATCATTCTTGTTAGATCATGAGCGTATGGCAAGACTAATGGATGTCTCGTGTTGTATGATATGTTGGCCGCTTCTAACCTACCTCCTACTCGAATTAGACCTTGGTCGTCTATGAAGGGTGCTAAAGCCAACAATGAGCTCCTACTGTGGACTTGGCCATCTTGATTTAGCTGTGCTATTTCATCTCTGAATATGTTGTGTTGGACCACCTTGATGATGGCCTTCATTGAATTGTCCAATTCTTCGGCTGATAATTGCCTGCTGATAGTCTTTTCCCCTTTAGATCTACAGTTGTGTATGAATCTTAGTATGTAGGCCGCCACTCTTTGCCATCTGGAAATGCTGTTATTATGTGATATGGTCTCTATGATATTACACTCTTCAACGGATGCAGTTAATGCTACTGCTGATTGCCGTTTTTCTGCGTCAGTGTCGAGTTTGGTGAATTTGGGAGGCCAGTTATCTTCTGGGCTGTGTAGGAACATGGGCCCATAGAACCACATATTCTGTGTTGGTAGTGATTCTGGATGAACTCCCCGCGATACCATATCTGCAGGATTGTGTTGAGATCTAACGTGTCGCCATTGTTCCTTTGGAGAGAGTTCCTGAATTGTTGTGATTCGGTTTGCAATGAATGTATGATATAATGCTGGATCTGCATTAATCCAGGCTAGTGTGATCTCAGAATCTGTCCAGTAGTAGCACTGCATGTCATCTAGGTGCAAGTCTGATTTGACTCGACTGACCAGATCAGCAGCTAACTTCGCGGCGCACAATTCTAGTCGAGGAAGCGTGCATAGTTTCACAGGAGCCACTCTTGATTTTGAGCATAGCAGTCTGACAATGATCACCTTGTCTGGGTTGATTGATCGTAAATAAATTGCTGCTCCGTATGCCTTTTCGGAGGCGTCAGCGAATGCATGTAATTGCACTTGTTTTGGTACTGCTCCTGCGAACATGTGGCGTTGAACTCGGAGCTCTGATAGTGTAGCAATTTGAGCTCTGAAATTAAGCCAGTATGAATGAAGTTCCATGGGAAGTGCTGCGTCCCAATCCAATTTAAGGCGCCATAAACGTTGCATGAATATTTTTGCTGACACTACTACAGGACTAACGAGGCCCAGTGGATCGAAAAGATGGGCTATATCTGATAGCACTGTTCTTTTTGTTATGCGGGCGGAATGACTTGAGGAAGACTTAATGCAAAATTCGTCTGACTTAGGGTTCCATAATAGCCCCAAAGTTTTTATTGACTCCTGGGAATCCGTTATCTCTAAATTTACAGCCTTGTCTTGGGCAGCAATTGATTGGAGCAAACCTTTATGATTGGCGCACCATTTACGAAGATTGAATCCTCCCTTGAGGAGGACAGCTTGCACTTGTTTCTGTGCTTCCAAAGCCTCTGATAAGGTGTTTGCGCCTGTCATGAGATCATCGACGTAGAAATCTCTCTCTATGATCTCAGCCCCAAGTGGGTAGCTCTGCTTTGAGTACCTTGCTAGGTGCTGCAAACATCTTGTTGCAAGGAATGGTGCTGATGTCGTGCCATACGTCACAGTGTTTAAGCTATAACACTTGATTGAGTCTGCGCTGCTGTCTCTCCACCAGATCAGTTGATAGTTGCGATCTGTCGGGTCGACAAGTATCTGCCGATACATCTTTTCGATGTCTGCAGTGAAGACGAAGCGTGGTAGGCGGAAACGTAGCAATATTGTAAATAGTTCATCTTGAACTGTTGGTCCAGTGGCCAGGATGTCATTTAGGGAGACCCTTGAGGTGGTTTTGCATGATCCGTCGAAAACTACTCTCAATTTTGTTGTTGTGCTGTCTGGTTTTGTGACAGAATGATGTGGCAAAAAGTAATGGGGCTTGCTTAGACAATTGGAGTCTGCTTGGCTCATGTGGTGAAGGCGTAAGTATTCTGCCATGAATGCCGTGTATTGTTCGGCAACTTCTGGATTTTTATTGAGCTTCCGTTCAAGAGAGAGAAATCGCTGAAATGCTACGTCCTTGGATTCTCCCAATTCGGAAGGATCCCTTGTGAATGGTAGTTTCACTATAAATCGCCCGTCGCTGCCCCTTTTGACATTTGCTATAAAGTGCTCTTCACACCTTGCTTGCTCCGCTGTTAGTTTTGGTGCGACTGATTTTGCCTCCTCTAGTTGCCAAAATCCTTCCAGTTTTGCTTCAAGGTCTTCCTCTGCTGTTGAAACTCCGCAGACCACTGTTTGTGAATTTATCTGTGGTGTTTTGCCTCCTACAATCCATCCTAGCACTGTGTTTTGTATTATGGGCATGTTGTGCCCTAATTTGATTTGTCCAATCATTTGTAGTTCATGGTAAAGCTCAGCGCCGATTAAGAGATCAATTTTGCCTGGCTTGTTGAAGGTTGGATCCGCTAATTTGATGTTTTTTGGTATGTTCCATAGGCTCGTGTCTATTTGCTCTGCTGGCTGCATTGGCATGATTTGTGGGAGAACGAATGCCTGAATCTGCGCTGTGTAATTAGTGATTCTGGATCGGAATTCCAGATTTGTCTTGGTTTGGGAATTCTGGCTTGTGTATCCTATGCCATTTACATTCATGGGCTCTGCTGTGGTTTTTAAGCGCAATGTTTTTGCTAATCCTTCTGTGATAAAGTTTAATTGTGAGCCGGAGTCGAGTATTGCTCTGCACCTTTTCTCCCGACCCCTGCTGTTGACTACGGTGACTACTGCTGTCGCCAGGAGTGTATATTTATGTTGTTGGGACCCTGCGACTAGCGATGTTGCGGAGTTTTTGCCATTGCCTTGGTCGTTGGCTTGTTTGTTTTGCTGCCTGGGACCTGATTGATTGTTGTTAGTGTGAAGTAACGTATTGTGCCTTTGTCCACACCTTGTGCAACCTCTTGATGTGCACTCGGATAGTTGATGGTTGTCCCTAAGACAGTTTGCACATACCTTTAAGCGGTTTACTGCCCTTAATCTATCTGGCTTGATCATGTGCAAGAATAACGGACACTCGAAAAGCTTGTGGTTTTGTTGACATAGCTTACAGTTGTGGCTGCTTGCTCTCACTAGGAGGGAGGAGGGCTTTGATTCTGCCTTCTGTGCTCCTAGAGTTTCCAGCGACTGAAAGCGTCTTTCTAGGAACTTCAGGAACTCGTTCACTGGCTGAAGCTCCCGTGGTTTGCTGAGCCCTTGCTCGTACGATGTGTGGGTGGGCTTGTCCACCTTTTTTAATAATAAATGCAGCAGAATTGGGTCCCAGTTGTCTGTTGGGACTCCAAGATTATTGAGAGCCATGAGGCACTCTCGAGTTGTGTCGTGAAGCCTCTTCATTGATGCGGCAGAATCGGCTGTGCATGATGGTTGCCCCAGCAATTTTTCCAGAACTGCTCTTGTAAGGACACGCTTGTTGTTGTAGCGTTCCTTTAGGAAGTTCCATGCGGCTGTGTAGTTGTCTTCTGATATCGGTAGATGTCTTATCAACCTCTCGGCCTCTCCTGTTAGGTTTGTTTTTAGGAACCACATTTTTTGCGATTCCCCAATGTCCTGTTTGTGGATCATTTGATTGAAGAGATCATGAAACTGTTT
This sequence comes from Thereva unica, assembly GCA_949987705.1. Classification (NCBI taxonomy): domain Eukaryota; kingdom Metazoa; phylum Arthropoda; class Insecta; order Diptera; family Therevidae; genus Thereva; species Thereva unica. Next base: position 39,769 of record CATLJY010000348.1, on the reverse strand, counting down.
CCATTTTAGATAATCTCCATCGAATTGTGGCAGAGTGATCTTTGGCAGTTTCATCTGCGAAGAGGCTGAGACTTGAGTTGATGATATTGATAGTTCGTCCAGCTTCTGCGTGAGTTTTATGAGGACATCTTGTGTTTGATCCTCAAGCTCATAATAGTCGGAGACGTTGTACTCCTTGATGCTGGAGAGTTCCTCTGTGTGCTCCCAGATGGATTGATTTAGCTCCTTCATCTGGTTCCAGAGGTCGTTGATTGCGTCTATCTTGATGGTGCAATATGCCTTGGAAACGTCATGGAATCGCAATGTTGTTAAGGTGCGTTTGAGATTGTTAATAACAAAGAGTTGTCTTCGGATTAGCGGCATGGTTGATGTATCAAGAGCTGCTGGAGGCGGTTGTTTAGGCTCAATGTTTCCTGGTTTGATGCCCTTCTGATCATCGTCTTGTTCGGGAGTGGGCGTGATTGGTTGCGGTGTTGGTGTTGTTGATTTAGAACGAGGTTGCTTCGGAATTGTCCCTGTTATAGATTGAGCGGGCAAGTCAAGGTGTGGACTTGGTTGCCGCAAGTCCTGCAGTTTGTTGTTGATTTCTTCTTTTGTTGATTCATATGAATTCCTGGTTTTCTCATACTGATCCAAGTACTCCGCGCTAAGAGGGGAGTATTCCTTTTTGAGTAAAGAATCTCTTCCGTCATAATTATGCCAGAGTTCCTCGAGTCGATTCAGCCGGTCGGAGTAGAATGCAAAATCCCTCTTGGAAGTTGGTTGCTTCCTATAATTGCTGATAAGCTTCTGCAGTTCAGTCACTAGTGCCTCCTGTTCAATAAGAAGCTTCTCCATGTTTTGTGTATCTTCTGCTGTATGATGTTCAAAGATGGCTAATTATATGGAGGCTGATGGTGCCGTTGATTATATGCTAAATTGTTGTTTGATAATCACACTGATGACGCTGATGTGCTGATTGATAGTCTGGCTGATATATTGGTTGATGATCAAGTTGTTGATGCTGGTTGACGCTGATGTGCTGATTGATGATCTGACCGATGTATTGGTTGATGATCTAGCTGTTGACGCTGATGTGCTGAATGATGGACGTGAATGCTGTTGTGATAAGCAATCACGTCGGGGTCACCATAAAATGTTTATTACGCGATCAAATGCCTTTATTTGACCGCTGAACGTTCTCTTCTGGTACTTTACCAAAAGAGCGTGCGATGGAAAATTAATATGTTGTATCAATTATATGCACTAGTACTTAACTAGTGCAAAATATGTGCTCAAGAGTACTTAACCCTTGGGCTTGGCGATAGCGAGAGAAAAAACTGGATAAACGCAAAGACGGTTTAGAAAAGACTGAATATATTTAAATTAAGCTCCTTGGCTTAAATACTGAATTAATACAATGTTGATTTCATATCTTAATACAATGTTGATTTCCTTCGAGGGGCAACATAAGCGCATAGTTCGGTGGAAACATTTCTCGCTGATGTGCGCAGAAATGTTTGGATAGAGTTCTGAAATTTATTTACTGATAACGAAATAAAAGAGTTCATAGAAAAATAGCCAAGCATGCACTTATGTTGCCCTTTACAATGTATGTTGATAAAGAACATTTCTTGCTGATGGCGCAGAAATGTTCGGGTAAAATTCTGAAGGAATTTTAATGTCACAAAAACAATCGTCTCAGATTACGTCTGGACATTGTATGGTATTTGATGATTTATTTTTCATGGGAAAATTTTGGTGGATTCTTAATTTAGGTATTTTAAGTATTTGTATTGATTTAGGTGCTGGGTTTAAACAATATACTCGATAACTACAAAAAAAAACTTGAGTGCTTCCTCAGCTTCCTTCCACGAAAAAAAAAAAATCGAGAAAATCATGTAATTTTTGGGTCGCTAGATGAGAACCTCCCCTTAAGAGACTTTTTCTTGAACCAAGCAAATAATGTTTTGGATATAACGAAAACAAAATTGTCTTCGGATAAGCAATACTCAAAGTCTTGGTTTTATTGTCTTGGATGAAGACAAAAGTTGACTAGTAGTAAGTAAACAAATTTCTTGGTTTGAGATACTCATTTTTTTAATTTAAGCAACTCAAGATAATAAAATAGTGAATTGCCTTAATAAATATTCTCCAATTAAAACTTCATCGTGTCTTTATTTAATACAAATTTTGTTTTGAATAAAAAATATTTAGTCTCTTGAGTAAAAAATTAAAAAACCTTATTTCGAAAAAGACATATCTTGGTCGAAAATTATAAGTATTGAGCGCAGAAATACAATTGCTTGGCTCAAGAGTTTCTAATGTCTTACTCTGAGACAGCATTCTCATGACTGCAAAATGTTTCTACTCAAGACAACGAAACGAAGACTATGGAATTGCTGGAATCAAGACAATTTTTCTATCAGTGTATGATAAATAGAATACAATTAGCTGTGTGGCGTCCTTCAAAATTCAAAATGGTGGCCAACACAAAATGGCGGATTACCGTTTTCTGTAGAAGCCACTCGGTATGGGTATCAAATGAAAGGGTATAACAAGTAGATTACTATTAGTTGTGTGGCGTCAACCCAAATTCAAAGAGGTATCACCTTTTTCTTTACAACGAGGATATCAAATGAAAGCTACTACACACTATTATTAGCTGTGCAGCGTCATTCCAAATTAAAAATGGCGACCAACGAAAAATGGCGGATTATATTTTTCTTTACAGAAAGGGTGTGACAAGTAGAATTATATTATCTGTGTCGCTTTATGCCAAATTCAATATGGCAGCCAACACAAAACACAAGTTGGCGGTTTACGTTTTCCTTTACTTCGCTCTCGGTAAGGATATCAAATAAGTAAGAATGAAAGCTGTATGATGACATTTAAAATCAAATATGGCGGTCACTACAAAATGACGGAAGACATATAATAGACTAAAAATAGAAAATAAATATATGGTTTAAAAATACGCGTTTATTTTTAAATAAACTAAAAAGTAAAAAAATAATTTTGAAGGTAAACTTTTCATTGCTCCAGCCAGAATAAGGGAACAAACTACTTTTCGAAATGTGAAAAAGCGTGTTAGCGATAGCTAACGAAAAGTTCCAGTGTTAATAAAATAGGATAGCTAAAGAGTAAGTATTTATTAGATTTTTGTGTGGGCACCAAATTGTGCAATTATGGGTTGGTGCCAAATTTGTAAAATTGATTTCTTTTTGAAACTTTTTTTGGGAAAAAACAATTTGGAGGGGAGTTCGGAAAAATTGGCTGTATGAAATTACTGATTGAGTGTTTTTGTGTTAGAAGACCTCAATAGCAAGGTTTATGAGTATTAAATGAAAGGTTTTCATGATTATGTCTGTTGGTATTTTTGTAATGGCGCTTGAAGAAGAATTGTCGATATCCCTATTGGAAATTTTTTTCTTCGCATTTAATTGATACGATTTGTATGTGAAATCGGGTTGTTTTATTAAATTAAATAAAAAAAGTTAAATATTTCTAAAAAAGGATTGCAGCAGCGATAGTGGTGTCGAATTGTAAACGAATTAAATGAAATGTAACAGCAATAACGTTGGGGCGCGTTTACATGCTACGTTAATCGGTTTGTCATCCTAGCGTTGGTTAATCGGTTTGTCATCCTACTCTCGGGGTACATGGGTATTGCTTCACCAAGATTAACTTATTATTCTTAGATGGGATATCAACGTGTAGTCCCATTGATGTATCTTTATCTATAACGCATTTGTTCATGGGTTAGTTTTGACGATAAAATTTTTTGTTGAACAAGGTACACCAATTTCTTCTCTTCCTTCGACCAAATTTTTATGTTAAAATTGACTTTAGTAGTAGTAGTTTATGACAAAAGCTTATGTGAAAAAGAACAAACAAATCTGAAATTTGGTGCAGCCGAGCCGTCACTTTAACAATTTTAGTTAAGTTGAGCAAAAAAAGGATACAATTCGAAACGAATGTTGGGAAATCGCTATAAACGTAGATGCATTGTGTGTGGGAAAGCATATGCCCATCAATATGGTTATAACTTTTACTTGCAATTCACGATGGGAGGAGATTGAATCATGATGCATATTGGGTGCGAAATGTTCAAAGCGGTATCCAAGAGCATTGATTTCTAAAAATGTAGTCGGGAACGATGGCTACCCGTTGTATCGTCGTCGATCAACTGAGGTCAATGTCAGAGAGATAACTTGGAAGGTTAATGGTCAGGATTTTCAAGTTGACAATCGTCGTACCCTATTCGCCATTATTGTCCAAGACATAAATGTTGAATATTGCAATTCTGACAGGCGAATCAAATACATATTGAAATATGTCACGAAAGAGAGTGGCATGGCTGTTTTGGCGTTGCTAATGCAAATGCGATCGACGAAATAACACAATATTAAATGGGACGTTATGTTAGCAGTAATGAAGCGATATGCTAATTTTTTTCATTTGCCATTCATAAAAGATATCCAACTGTGGTTCATTTGGTAGATCACCTCCTAGGAAATGACGAGCGTATATATTTTACAACGGGTAATGCGGGGGGAAGGGCTGAATGACCACCATCCACAATATTGATGGGTGCAGCGAGGCGCACCGGGCTCCAGCTAGTACATATATATAAAATAGTGGGATGTTGTGCCTAGAGACTAGCCACTAATTACGCTTTTTCATGGTATCCTTTCTGTTGAATAACACTTCAGACTGGATGACAATATATTAAGTGGAGATTGTGAAGAATCACGAAAACATTCCAACAAATAACTTGAAAAACTAACGCATCTTTCATGTAGATAATGCTAAAAGAATTATACAATAATTACCCGCCAAGAATTTGAAAGAATTGATATATTTTAATTGCACCCCATCTATGACAAAGAATAGTGAACACTCCATCTATGCCAATATTACATTATTCTTCGTTTTACCTGTGATTATCAATTTCCATAAATAATAATATTTTATAAATAATACATTTCATAAATAATGGAAAATCTGTTGTCATAAATCAGTTGTTTACTTCCTTCGAAAGTTTATACATATCTAGCATTGAAACGTACCTTTTTACGTAAGAATGAATAAATATGTTTATTGCCACATTCCTGCAAGTTAGCGTTTGGAGTGTCGGGAAGGCGCTAGATCGGCGTTCGAAAGGACCAGGGTTCAATTCTTGGTGACGAAGGCTTAGTTCATTATATTTTTTTTTGTTATTCTGAAGAGATACATACAAATTTTGTTAATAAAAACTTAAAAAAATATGCTTTTAGACAAATAGCCCAGTCACTTTATACAAAAAAAAGGCAAAACCTCTGAAAAAATGCAACTGGAGATTTATCAGCGGGATTCTCTTTATTTTGGAGTCACAAATAATTTCCCAAAAGTCCATAAAGCCAACTGACCGGCTACTCGAGTTATAGGGGGTCAAAGGTCCCTAAAATCTCTTTTTCTCCAATATCTCGTAAATTATCGGTTTTACGCAATTTTTGGCTAAGTAAAGATTGTTCGTGAGATGAATCTGCATAAAAAAGTCCTGTACAAAATTTACGTAGAACCAATAGTTTTTGAGATATGGGGCTGAGAAAACTCGGCCATCGCGCTGCATTCGTTTCCGCACCACCTTGGAAGTAGAACTCAGGCAGCCTTTTTGCATGGTATCCCCAGTAGGCCTAGTCCATAGGTTACAAGGTATGAAATAATTTTGTTGGTTATCTCTCTATCTCTTCTATCTCCATTTCTTTCATGTGGTCATCTTCATCAACACTCATCTCAGAGGAAAATAACAAAATGTGGTCGGCGCTACCATCGTTCAACTCAGGGGCAATGGTTGAATCCCCGGACATCGAATTGAGACACGACGGGCCCCGATAAGAGCCATAAGCTACAGAACATGGCAACCCTACTTTTCTGCATTCTGCATTTTATACATAAACCTTTGGAAAAAAATGCAACTGGAGATTTTCCACCGGGATTCTCTTTATTTTGGAGTCACTAATAATTTCCCAAAAGTCCATAAAGCCAACTGACTGGCTACTCAAGTTACGGAGGGTCAAAGGTCACGAAAATCTGTTTTTCTCAAACATCTCATTAACTGTCGGATTTACGTTAATTTTGGCTACATAAAATTTTTTCGTGAAATAAATCTGCATGAAAATGTCCTGTATAAAATTTACGTAACACCAATAGGTTTCGAGATATGGCGTTAAGAATACTCGGGCATTGCACTGCATTCGTTTTCGCACCACCTGTCACATAAAAAGTAAAAAGAATGTGTTTTCACCAAGCACGTTAGAAGTGAAACGTCAAAGTCAGAGGAATGGGAAATTTGTAGTTAAACCAGTGTAGACCAGCATGTTGATGCCCGGGATGCACGCATTATTAGAGATAATAAAGATGTTGAAAAACTAATAGTAGTCCAGTTGTCAGAGACTTAGACCCAGCACAAAATGTGATATCTCTGAAAATTGGATCATAGGTACTTTTTGGGGTGTAGAACACAATAAAAAAACCTTTGCTGCTCTAAAGTGTATGCTAACTTCACAATTTCGAAAACAAATTCGAAAATGTGGTTTTCGCGTTATATCTCGAAAAAGAAAAGAAAAATCGAAAAACTAATTACACCACGTGAAAGAGCGGAAAATTCTACTAAAAGCTATGTTATAACTTATTAAAAAATGTTTGTTTATTATTATAAAAAAATATTACAAATAAGAAAGCGAGTTCGAAAATTTGACGCGCGCCAAATCCCAGAATTCAAATATTCAAGCGAGGCTTTCGGGGAAAAACTGAAATATCTTTGCCTAAAATCCACCAAAAACAAAAAATAAAAAAAGCATTTTAAAGAGGACACTCTAAGCTTTTTAAGGAAGTCATTAGTTTTTAATTTTATTGTTTTTTTCTCATAGAAAAGTTGACCGGAAGTTATAATTTCTAAAATTTTCACTGATTTTTATAAAACTGATTCCTGCAACTTAAAGTTAAGCCTAAAAAAATTGTTAAATATATAAAATGAAAGATAAAATCCTGAGCTTTAAGAATATATTATTCATTTTTTGATTAAACATTCAGGTTAAAAGCAAACATTAATTAAAAACACGTTAAAAACAAAGAACATTCTTCGAAATATCATGAAGAAAAAAGACGCGCGCAGCGACGCCGGCAGCTGTGTTTTTGGAGCCACGTTTGTTTTGCTGCGCAATAATAGAGACAGCAGCAAAAGACGCGCTCCAAAAACACAGCTGCCGGTGTCGCTGCGCGCGTCTTTTTTCTTCATGATATTTCGAAGAATGTTCTTTGTTTTTAACGTGTTTTTAATTAATGTTTGCTTTTAACCTGAATGTTTAATCAAAAAATGAATAATATATTCTTAAAGCTCAGGATTTTATCTTTCATTTTATATATTTAACAATTTTTTTAGGCTTAACTTTAAGTTGCAGGAATCAGTTTTATAAAAATCAGTGAAAATCTTAGAAATTATAACTTCCGGTCAACTTTTCTATGAGAAAAAAACAATAAAATTAAAAACTAATGACTTCCTTAAAAAGCTTAGAGTGTTCTCTTTAAAATGCTTTTTTTATTTTTTGTTTTTGGTGGATTTTAGGCAAAGATATTTCAGTTTTTCCCCGAACGCCTCGCTTGAATATTTGAATTCTGGGATTTGGCGCGCGTCAAATTTTCGAACTCGCTTTCTTATTTGTAATAATTTTTTATAATAATAAACAAACATTTTTTAATAAGTTATAACATAGCTGTTAGTAGAATTTTCCGCTCTTTCACGTGGTGTAATTAGTTTTTCGATTTTTCTTTTCTTTTTCGAGATATAACGCGAAAACCACATTTTCGAATTTGTTTTCGAAATTGTGAAGTTAGCATACACTTTAGAGCAGCAAAGGTTTTTTTATTGTGTTCTACACCCCAAAAAGTACCTATGATCCAATTTTCAGAGATATCACATTTTGTGCTGGGTCTAAGTCTCTGACAACTGGACTACTATTAGTTTTTCAACATCTTTATTATCTCTAATAATGCGTGCATCCCGGGCATCAACATGCTGGTCTACACTGGTTTAACTACAAATTTCCCATTCCTCTGACTTTGACGTTTCACTTCTAACGTGCTTGGTGAAAACACATTCTTTTTACTTTTTATGTGACAGGTGGTGCGAAAACGAATGCAGTGCAATGCCCGAGTATTCTTAACGCCATATCTCGAAACCTATTGGTGTTACGTAAATTTTATACAGGACATTTTCATGCAGATTTATTTCACGAAAAAATTTTATGTAGCCAAAATTAACGTAAATCCGACAGTTAATGAGATGTTTGAGAAAAACAGATTTTCGTGACCTTTGACCCTCCGTAACTTGAGTAGCCAGTCAGTTGGCTTTATGGACTTTTGGGAAATTATTAGTGACTCCAAAATAAAGAGAATCCCGGTGGAAAATCTCCAGTTGCATTTTTTTCCAAAGGTTTATGTATAAAATGCAGAATGCAGAAAAGTAGGGTTGCCATGTTCTGTAGCTTATGGCTCTTATCGGGGCCCGTCGTGTCTCAATTCGATGTCAGGGGATTCAACCATTGCCCCTGAGTTGAACGATGGTAGCGCCGACCACATTTTGTTATTTTCCTCTGAGATGAGTGTTGATGAAGATGACCACATGAAAGAAATGGAGATAGAAGAGATAGAGAGATAACCAACAAAATTATTTCATACCTTATAACCTATGGACTAGGCCTACTGGGGATACCATGCAAAAAGGCTGCCTGAGTTCTACTTCCAAGGTGGTGCGGAAACGAATGCAGCGCGATGGCCGAGTTTTCTCAGCCCCATATCTCAAAAACTATTGGTTCTACGTAAATTTTGTACAGGACTTTTTTATGCAGATTCATCTCACGAACAATCTTTACTTAGCCAAAAATTGCGTAAAACCGATAATTTACGAGATATTGGAGAAAAAGAGATTTTAGGGACCTTTGACCCCCTATAACTCGAGTAGCCGGTCAGTTGGCTTTATGGACTTTTGGGAAATTATTTGTGACCCCAAAATAAAGAGAATCCCGCTGATAAATCTCCAGTTGCATTTTTTCAGATGTTCATGTATAAAGTGACTGGGCTAAAAGGGCTGCAAAAATTTTTAGATATGGGGCAAACGTTTGTAAAATTTTTGTAAAATATTAAAAATTCTGAGAAAAATCACTTCCTTATAGTGATGGACTATAAGGACGGTCTTAAATACACCGTTCGTGCAATTAAATTTATAAATTTTCATTCATTTCAGTAAGCGTTTATATTCCCTGGTAAAAATTAGACATCTACTTTTCGTTTTATATCTACTGACACTCACTAATAATTTTAATAACTGTGATTATCCATTTTTCATAAACCTACCAAATGTTTCGTTAAAATCATAGATATTTTTAACTTCACAGTATAGGAAGTTATTGCAATCGGTCCGAAAATCGAAATCGTATTTTCATCTTTCAAGGTCCCAGGGGTATTTTAAGAAAAAAATTGGGAGGAAGTATGTGTGTGTGTGTGTGTGTGCGTACGGATGTGGTCATTTTTTCCTGCACGATATCGCGCGAACCAAAACTGATATCGACTTCGTTGAGGTGTCGTTCGAAGTGTATTAACCGAAATATGATCTGAAAAGATTTTCATGAAATTCGGTCCAGCCGTTTTTTTGTTTAAGCGACGAAAGTGATTTTTGTACCTCCACGATATCGCCCGAACCACGAAAGATATTGACTTACTTGAGGTGCCGTTCGAAGCGTATTAGCGACAATATAATCTGAAAAGATTTTTATAATATTCGGTCCAGCGGTTTTTTGGTTTAAATGACTTAAGTGATTTTTGTATCTGCACGATACCGCGCGAACTAAAAACTATATCGACTTCATTGAGGTGCCGAAAAACATTAATACATCAATTTTATATACTTTTTCGTCATCCTAATCTTGTAAGTGCGCACATTTAGTTTGACATTTTAGCGAAAATATTGATAAACAATTGTGACAAATTCTCGGTATTATACATATATTCCATATTGCCTATTGTTCATTTATTATTAAAATATCCAATCATAATATTCAACATCCATCATACTGGGAAGTTGATCGTGTGGACCGAAAGGGTCGAACCCACATCCCAACTAGTTTTGGTGACAAATCCACAGCGAAGTTCGATAAAATTGAGTTTTTTTTGGTCTACAGCACCACCTACATGACTATAAACTAATAAAATGAGCAGCATATAAAATATGCATATAAACAAATAAATCATCATCATCTGTAGCACTACAGCCTATTATTGGCCTTGGCTTCCTCCAACATTTCTCTCCATGCCGTTCGGTTCCTGGCTAATGCCTTCCAGTTGCGTAGGCCTAACTTTACTAAATCTTCCTCAACGGAGTCCATGTATCGCTTTTTTGGTCGACCTGAATTTCGCTTTCCATCAGGAATTCGATTCAACGCTATTTTTGCGGGGTCGCTATCGTCAAGCCTTTGTACGTGTGCCACCCATCGCAATCTACTTAATTTTATACTTTTGACAATGTCGGGTCCCCGGTACAGTTGGTATAATTCGTGATTATATCTCCTTCTCCATTCACCGTTTTCGCAGACACCGCCAAATATTGTACGTAGAATTTTTCTTTCAAAAGTGCCTAGAAGAGTTTCATCAGCCACTTTCAAAGTCCATGCCTCTGATCCAAACATCAGAACGGGCTTGATTAGCGTGGTATATAGTTTACATTTCATTCCTCTAGACAAAATGCGTGATGTAAGATGTTGTCGAAGTCCAAAATAGCATCTGTTAGCAACGTTTATTCTCCTTCTGATCTCCGTTGTCTCACCACTGTCAGCTTGCAATACGGTTCCAAGATACTTAAATTCTTTAACGGTTTCTATATTAGCCTCGGTAGTCTAGGGGTAAGGCGCCTGACTACTATCCCCAGAGGTCCCGGGTTCGATTCCCGGTGGTGCCACGGTCCTAGCCTTTCCCAATTTCCCGCCTACATAACTTTCCTTCTTTCTTCTTCCCTCTTTACATTCCTGATTCCTTCTGTCATAGCCCTCCTTAGCCCTTCCCCGCTCCACCAAAAGCGCATGTCAGCGGTTGGTTGATGAGATTCAACTCGTTTCAGGAGGCATAACACTCCAGCGAGTTGTTTCTCGATGCCCCGATGTCAAAGTCGCGATAGTAATGGTTGAGAGTAGGTGGACTAAAAATATCGCGGGAAGGTTGTGACAGTTCCTTCCTCCCCGACTAGAGCTGCTGTTCGACATTTAAGAAGAAAATAGATTGTCAACAGTATAAAGGGCCTTTCCTGTGACTCTAGCCTTTCACATAAAAAAAAAAAAAAAAAAAATATGCATCTATGGTGATATTTTGTCTTGGAGTTGCGTATCTTTTTGAAGTACAAAGATACTTAGTTTTTGCTTCGTTGATGAGCAATCCCATCTTTTTCGCAGCTGCTTCCAGTTTGATGAAGGCTTCTTTCCCACTCGCAAACGACCTACCTATTAGAGCGACATCATCAGCATAAGCCATCGTTTGTGTTGACTTGTTAAAGATGGATCCCGTTGTTTCTACCCCAGCGTCTCTCACCACCTTCTCCAACACTATGTTAAATAGGAGGCATGACAGCGCGTCACCTTGTCTCAGGCCTCTCTGTGATGTGAAACTATCTGAGAGGTCTCGTTCAACTCGTACTCTGCATCGTACTACCTCGATTGTAGCTTTTGTTACTTCGATTAGGTGTTTTGGAAATCGGAAGCACTCCATAGCTTTAAATAACTCCTCACGCTTGACGCTGTCATATGCTTGCTTGAAGTCTATAAACAATACGTGAATATTGATGTTGAACTCCCATGATTTTTCCAAAATTCTTCTTAGAGTGGAAATATGGTTTGTAGTGGACCTACCTGGTCGAAAGCCACATTGATAACTACCTATTATGCCTTCTGCGATGGGTAAAAGTTTTTTGTATAAAATAGTGGACAGTACTTTATACGCTGAGTTGAGGAGGGTAATACCCCTATAGTTCTCACAAACGAGTTGATCTCCTTTTTTATGCAGGGGGCATATCACACCTTCCGTCCATTCAAGTGGGATCTTTTTCTGACGCCAGATCGATTCTATAAGTTTATGTAATCCATTCCTTAATTCTTGGCCCCCATATTTCCACATCTCAATTGATATGCTATCTTTTCCTGGGCTTTATTGTTTTTGAGATTCGTCATAGCTTCTTGTACGTCGTCCATTGTAGGGACATCACTTTCATTAGCAGCACCAGTATCACTATCATTATTGGTTGGTGCGTTTCTATTTGCTTGATTCACATCACTTTCACTCTCATTTTCGTCGCCTCTATTCAGTAGCTCATTAAAATACTCCCCCCATCTTTCTACAACCTCTTGTTTTTGGCTCAGGATATTACCGTTTTTGTCCTTACACATCGATACTCTGGGTTTAAACTCTTTACGTTGCTTGTTCACTTTCTCATATAACTTTCTCACTTCGTTATTATTCCCGAGTTCGTTTATCTCTACAAATTGTTCCTCCAGCCACGTCTTCTTTTTTCTTTTGTGCGTACGTTTTTCTAGTCGCCGTTTTTCCTTATAGGTCGCTACGGAATTTCTAGTTCTATATCTTTGCAGCATATTAGTATATGCTTCATTCTTATCTTTCGTTACTCTAGCGCACTCTTCGTCGAACCAGTCTTGACGTCTTGCTCGTCTTTCATAGCCTAGCTTGGTTGCAGCGGCTTCCTTTATTATGGAACTTAGTTTTGCCCATTCCTCATCAATATTGGCATCGATACTTGTAGCTTCGTTATTCGATGCACCGAACCTTCTATTTAGCTCTGCTACATATTCTTCCCTAATTTGTTCTTCGTTGAGGGCCGCGGTATTATATTTTCGCTCGCTTTGTTGTACCCTTCCTCCTGTCCTAACGCACGAAATCCTATCTCTTATCTTAGCACCCACCAGAAAATGGTTTGAGTCCACGTTTGCTCCACGGTACGTTCTAACATCTATTATGCTGGAGTTGTACCTTGTACTAATAAGTAATATGGTCTATAGCATTTACCGTCTCCTCATTAGGAGATTTCCAGGTTACTCTATGTATTCTTCTGTGTTCGAATTTCGTGCTAGCCACTATCATGTTAGCTCCAGCAGCGAAGTCCACCAGTCTACGACCATTATCATTGCACTCAGGATGTATACTGTGCTTTCCAATGGTTGGGTAATAGATTCGTTCCTGCCCTACTTTTGCGTTAGCGTCTCCTATAATTACTTTTACATCATACCTGGGACATTTTCTGAGATTTCTCTCAAGGTTTTCATAGAAGGCCTCCTTTTCTTCATCAGACTTATCTTCGGTTGGAGCATGTATATTAATGAGGGAGTAATTGTGGAATTTGCCTTTAATTCGAATTTTGCACATTCTTTCGCTTATTGCTTCGAATCCTATTACAGCATGTTTTAAGCTTTTTCTAACGATAAATGCCGTATCTAGAGTGTGCTCTTTGTCTCTGCAGCTGTAGTATATCGTGTAATTCCTTTTCTCCATTATGCCTTTCCCCAACCATCTAACTTCTTGAATCGCCGTTATATCGGCCTTGTATTTTTCAAGCTGGTCCAATAGTACTCTTAACTTACCAGGTTGGTATTGAGTTCGCACGTTCCATGTAAATATTCCGAAATCATTGTCCTTTTTCCATTTGCCAGTTCGTCGTTGAGTTTTCCGTCCGGTCCGAGGCTCTGCTGTCGGGTTCATAGCAATTGATATTGCCAGGGAGGATTGCTAGTCCTTCGCTGGTAGGCGGGATTATAGCGTCCCACACTCGCTACTACCGTCGTTGGTTGGTTATCCAGTGGGCACCACGTGGAGGTGACGGTTCGATTTTACCCACCATAAACAAATAAATACTTTATATTATTTCCGCGAAATTTTTTAATGATTTATAAAGCCGCCGAAAAACCATAAAAAATCAAGAAAATGGTATTTTTTCACTTTTAATTAAGTAAATGTTTATGTTCTTCTGAGTATCATTATTAAATAATATCATTTAGTGATAGAATCAAAACATGTTACCCCGAAGTAAAAAAAAAATTGTATTTCACCATTGTGCGGCCGAGGATTGAACTTGGTTCCCGGGGAATTCTCTTTTTTGTTGTTAAATATACTTCCGGTTGAAATTTCCAGACCATTTTCTCAGTTTTAGGTCTTTTGACCAAGAGCTGCAATTTGAGATATGGCCCAAGTCTGTAGCGGCAGTACTTTCAGAGATGAAAGAAGGCCACAGACGGACAGACGGACAGAGCCTCTGTATAAGCTTTTTTTTTTAAAAAGCTAAAATGAATTATTGTTTTGTGTGTAATCTATGTTTCAAAATTTGAGGGTGTAAAATGACTGATTGGATGTTGTTTGTTTTAAAAGACCAAGGTTTACATAGATAGTTTTCATGATTATGTGTGTTGGTATTTTGCAATGGCGCTTGAAAAAAAAATATTATCCATATCGCTATTGGAAATATTTTTTGTTAGCCCATAACTTACGTATGGCTCAACAGATTTCTTTGTGTTTTTTTTATTTTTGGTAGTAGCCTAGGTAGATGGTAAATCTTGGCAGACCATCTCTAGATGGTATGTACAAAACTTCCCAAAAAAAATGGTAGATGTTTTTTTGTCATTAATCGGAATGAATGGAATATATTTAATGTATAATAATGTGTGTTTGTTGGTATTAATTTTTATGTTAACGCCTTTAATTTAGCCTTTAATATTAGCCATTTTGATGTTAAAACTGACTTTATTTGGTAGTTTTCAACAAAAGCTTATTAGTGAAGTACAAAAAAAATCTGGAAGTCGGTTCAGCCGAACCGTGAGAGTATTCTGTAAAAAAAATATAAAAGGACGATAGAGGCTAAACCGTTATGATTTCTAACCCCACAATAAATACACTTTCACTTTATGTCACTTTATGCCGCTTTTCAAATAAAACTGAAACTGAAAATGCCGTTTTCACCGCATTTATATATCTAAGCTCCCCCTTTATCTAACTTCTAGAACTTTCGACTATTTTCTAGGCCGTGGAGGAATATTCTTTTTCTACGCCTCTTTAAGAATGCAAGCATTCTGATATTGCTTTTAGATACGGAATTTAGAGCATTCCACACCGGTGTGGGATATTCATACCATCACTTCTTATGGAATGACTACTAGTGGTGACATCTGTTTCTCGTAATCCAAGAATTATTCGTTTTATTCACGAATTATAAATTACAGAGAAAAAAAGATTATTTCAATATTAAACAATTAATGATGTTCTGCTAGACTAGTTTTGCTTTAAATAAACTATTCAATTATTAAATTACAGAAAATAATAGAATTTAAAAAAAAATTACGCGGTGTCACCTATTATCAAATTATTTAATTAGGATTAAGTTGGGGTCTCTACTAATGTGTTATTTAGTGTTGAAATATCTTGCTGTACCTTATGCATTATATTTTTGACAGCAGCTTTACATTATGACTTGTCATATGACTTTACTGCCAATGAAGTCAAACCTAACAACGACATTTGTTTTTCACATGTCATACGACATTCTGTTAAAATTTGCTTTGACTACTTCTGTGTTTCTGTGTATTTTCCTCTTGAGATGGTCGCCATGGACCTAACGTTATTTTGAATATAATATATTGCTTATGGCGTTCTACTTATCATACCCTTTCATTTGATGCCCCTGTCGAAGGGGCTGTGAAGAATATTTTAATCAGCCCTCCTGAGACGGCTACCATGTATCTAACGGTATATTGATTATATCATATTGTATTGTCATCGGAGCTAAAGCTGTGTGCGAAATTTCAGCATGATAGGTTATCCGGAAGTATTTGAAAAATCGATTTTTTGTTCCGCGAAGAAAACAGTAATCAGTGACGTTCCGAGAAGAAAACAGTAATCTTGAGACGGCCGCCATGGATCAAACGGTATATTGAGTATACCATATTGCATTGTCATCGGAGCTGAAGCTGATCGGATAACCGGAAGTATATAAAAAATGTATTGCAAAATTTGTACCGGTCAAACAGACAGACAACAAAGCGAGCTAATAAAAACGTTTTAAAAATCATGTATTTGGAGAGACACGTTGTTGGATGTAGATACTCAGTTGAGTGGTCGAAACGTAGATTGCCACATGCCTAAATTCTACTCTGGTTGTTTGATAAAATAAGAGCAGATGAAATCGATGATGTTAATTCGGCAGAAATTCCTAATGAATCTACTGATCCATGATTGTTTGAAGTGATGACAAAAAACATTCATGGGCCATATGGAGCATTACATCCCAACTCACTATGCGTAGATAGATGCGAGATGTTCAAAGCGGTTTCCAAGAGCATTGATTTCTGAAACTGTAATTTGGAACGATGGCTACCCGTTGTAATTCGTCGATCGACTGAGTTCAACGGCAAATAGATAACTTGGAAGGTTAATGGTCAGGACTTTGAAAGTGAGTTTTTTGGTGTTGCTAATGCAAATATGATCGAGGAAACAAAACAGCATCAAATGAGACGTTGTGTTAGCAGTAATGGAGCGATATGGCGAATTTTTTAATTTACCACTCCTGACAGATATCAAACTGTGGTTAATTTGGTAGTTCGTCTCGAAAATACCAACACTTTTATATACAACGGATAATGTTGCGCAAAGGGCTGAACGACTACCATCTAAAGCAAGCAATCAATTACAATAAATATTACTATTATATCATGCACCCCAATGTTGTCCAATGGATAAATTGTGTTAATATTGTCATGCTTTAAAATTTAAAAAAAGTACCTAAGATGTGCTGTTTCAATGGTAATGGCTCCCCCTGAGTCACTTGGCGCTTAAGTAGATATGAAATCTTTGTTGTCCATTTTTTTTTACAATTTATTTTATTTCGCTATGAGGGCGGCAGCGCAGCGAGGAACACCGAGTTCCAGCAGTAGTAACGCATATATCGAGTTCGCCAGGACCATCTGCTGATTGTGGAGTGTTTCTTAAGACCAAAGACTGCAGGGTAAAGGGTCCTAAAAAGCAGGACTGTTTAACTCTCCGTAGTCAAGAAATGAGCGGTTCCAGAACAACCTACACCATGCCAAAAGAGCCGCATCTACTGGGCCAGACTTTCCTGAAAAAGCATCTTTAGTCAGAGGGTTCTCCACCGGTTCAAGTAAACCAGTATATGATGTGAGATACGGACAATGTCACTCATCTTCCGGAGATCTTCATAGCGGCTTACACCGCCTCTGGCTGATAGGAAATCGTCCTTAGGTCTACTTATTTACGGGGGATGTAGCAATAGTGTCACCTCACGAGGTTCAAGAGCTGTTGGAGTTCTGTCGCCATACTATTTGAGGGAGCACTGACGTTAACGAGAGAGAAAGAATATCTCCAAAATTTCTTGTTATGAATAACATAGATGACAGATAGCGGATGCAAACCCACCTGTACCTTGGTCACTGCTAGTAGGGAGGAGGTGGTGGACCTCGCCCTCACCAGCAAGGTACTCTCTGACAGGATTCAGAAAGGGTGTGCTTTGAAGGAGGCCTCACTGTCAACGAGATATTTCTCCTTTCTTCACCATGATTGTTTGATGTGCGCCTTCACCATGAATGTATAATAATATGAAAAATCTTTACACTACGCAGGGTGTTTTTGACTGCGTAAGTAGCTATTCCTTTAAGGGGTGATTCCTGGATATATTTGGAGGAAAAACATGTACTAGGGAAGGGGATATCGTCTCTATAGTTGAAAAGTCATGACATCAGGTGGTTAACGTGCAAAAGTTTCAATTAAATTGTTAAAAAATATAAAACCATAAGCCCTTTTCATATGATACGGTTTTAATAAAAAATCCACTCAAAATTGGCTAAAATATAACCAAATCCTATATGTATGTATGGCAAGGTATTGATTTTACCTTTATGTATTCATGACTTTCATGCATCAAATTGCATTCTACAAGCAGCGGTCAGCAACATAATGAAACAAGCTTCTACCCACAAAATCAATCAATGGATTTCTTTGAATTATAATTATAGAGGAAATTATTACGGTCGAGCTATAGAATTGCAGGTTTATCCTAGGTAAATGCGGGACCTGCGGTTTTCACTCTAATTAGGAAACTTGCATATTTAATGTCTTTGTGAGGAATAGCAGTGATATTATTTTAGAATTCAAGCGGGTTTAATCGATAATGGAAAATTGTTTTAGTACAAGATATAGGGAACGAATACTATAGGAACAGGGAATGTATACAATACCAGATATGAAAAGTTATTGCCAACAGGAAATTTAAAATGTGGATCAATGTATTGGTTATTTTGGCTATGATTGTGAACATTTAACTATTATTAATCAATTATCGATGCAAAAAGAAAACTTCATGAATTTTGTTGCATAAATTATTTCTCGTCTATAACTGTAATTCGTTTAATGATTGAACATTAAAAATATAGGTCAAAACAGAATTGCGACTGCTACTACGATTTATGTCAAAGTTGGATGGCTCAGTTAATTTTTTTTTGTGATACGGGGTGTGTTTCTTTACTCATTCCATAGAAGGAATAGAATAAAAAGAATACTTGATGGAATATTCGGAATAGAATGGCCCTTTTTAGACGGGCGGACACCGAACAGACAAAACTTAACTGTAATCGCAAATTCTCCTTTGAAGCCCGGTGGAGTGTCGGCTGGGCATTTACACGGGCGGACACCAACGAACGGACAAAATGCCAAAAATGATTGGGTTTTGTTGTTGCTTTTATAAAAACTTCATGGCTTGCTGTTCTTGCTTTTTGAAATTTGCTTTTGCCCTCTCATCCTAGCAACAACAACAACGCAGGAACTGTCAAATTGTCCGTTCACAGTTCGCTGAAAGTGTCCATGAAAATTGTCTGCCCTCCCCATCGTCCTCTCTCACCCTCTTCCCTATACACCCAGTTCGTTCGTTCGTTTTGTCTGTTCGGTGTCCGCCCGTCTAAAAGGGGGCATAGAATAAAGAAACGCACCGGGAATGACAGTAAACAAACTGAAGAAAAATTGTGATTTATTCATAAGAGTTGTGTATTCAGGCCTATTCTGAACTCCGCCGGAATTGATTCCGCTGGAATTTTTTTACATCGGTAGCATAAACTCCGTTCCGCTCCGTCGGAACGGATAGAAATTTCGAAATTACAATTCCGCTGGAATTTTGGTATCATGAACTCCAGCGGAATGCTAAAAGTTGGGCATAATCTCTCCGCGAGAAATTGTTGACGGAGGTTCACGGAACGGTGCGGTTTTGTGTTAAATTTTGTTTTTTTGTTTGTTTTGGTGTTTTAAAAAGTGCGTATATTGCAGAGACTATTGGCAGCAGCTTCAGGAATGAATGTTACTATACAAATTTATTTAATTTTTTTTTATTTTAATTTTTCGAATTCCAATATTTATTTTATTTAAGAAAAGTTTGAATTTATTTTAATTTTTTTATGTTATATTAAAAAGGCTGTTATTTTCAATATTAATTTTATTTAAAAAGAGAATTCAACTTTTATTTACATCATTTTGTTTTTTATGATTTATAGAAAAGATTCCATTATATTATTCCGTATATTCGAAGCGTCCCTGCAGAGCCTTGGATTTTCTCCAACATGTACATTTTTCACAACAAAATTTTTAAGCACTTCACAAACAAATTTGTGACATTTAACAGCTGCTTTTTGGGTTTTCGAAATTATTTCACATCGGGCACCTCATTTCACTAATTCCGGCGGAGTTCATGATACCCTTAAAAATTCCGCTGGAATTTTCTCTCCGCCGGAATTGCAATTCCAGCGGAGTTCAGAATAGGCCTGATTTTAAAAATATTGTGGGACCTATATGTAAACTAAAATAAGATTAGACTTTTGATGTCTCCTGGGGTCCATTTGAAATTATTATTATCCATATCTGAAATTATTATTATTATTAGAAATACTTTTAAAAATGATAACAAATAAATAAGGGCCATGGCTGCCGCTTTCTTGCCAAATGACACAATTATGACAGTAATATATTTATATTATGTTATATTAGTGAGGTTAATTCCCTTTATTCTAAAAGTGTTCCATCTCAAGAGGTAGTTTAAAAAGAATAAATTCCGAATATTCCGAATGAATAAAGAAACGCTTCATCTGTCAATTCGAAACTTGGGAATGAATAAAGAAACACATTTTCTGTCTATTCCTTCTACGGAATGAATAAAGAAACACACCCACGATGAAGCTTAGGAGTCACCCTTTGTACTACTAGTCCGTCATGTCGTTCGAGTCATGGTGCAATGTATAGTAGTAAGCTTGATCTGAAGGATAGAATAGAAAGGATAGGTTAGGGGTCTGGGGGGTGCATGAGTAGGTGTCGATGAACCTTGCGTCTGAACTCAGAGATGTTATATGAGCTCGGAAACACCGACTGCGGAAGAGAGTTCCACAACCGAGTTGTTCTATTTATAAACGAACAGCTAAACCGTAATGTGCGTAGGGGAGGGCTGCAGGGTGAAGGGGTGAGCCGAGTTGGCTAGTCTTGTGTTGCGGGAAAAAAGTTGCCGTGTAGGCAGGATGTTCTTTATTTCAGTGGAGCATTCGCTGTAATAATAGCGATAAAACTTGTTGAGTGCAGCTACGTTCCTACGGTGGCTTAAAGGGTCGAGGGAGCAAAGAGTGCTATCACCAATGAGTTTGATGGCGCGATTTTGCACCTTATCTAGCCAAGCCAAGGTGGTTTTAGGAGCGCCCGCCCAGATATACGAGTTGTATTCAAGGTGGCGTCGAATGTAGGACTTGTAGATTGTGGCTAGAGCAGCTGGCTGAAGGAGGAACTTGCATCTCTTAAGGAATCCTAGGCATTGATACGCTTGTTTGGCAATTTGGAATATGTGACCATTCCATTGCATATCATTAGATAAAGTCATTCCCAGGATGCTAAGAGATGGGTCAGGTGTTAGGCTATCCCCGTCCACTGAAATAGAGGGAAAGTCGGTACAGGTTTTGGTGGAGATAAGGCAGTACTTTGTTTTTGATGCGTTAAATTCGACCCGATTCTTGCGGCCCCAGTCAAGAATGAGCTCGATGTCTGCGTTAAGAGAGCTGGACATGAGTTCGCGGTCTAAGAGACAAGGTCTGGCACTTGCTTGTCTAGCGTTGGCGTAAGAGTAACGCAGAGTACTGTCGTCGGCGAAACTGTGGAGTGGGTTAGAGGGGATTGAGAGCAGATCGTTAATAAATATTAGAAAGAGAGCAGGTGAGAGGATCGATCCTTGGGGAACGCCGGCCGAGATGGAGTGTGGGTTGGATTCGACGCCATCCAATACTACCTTGATTGAACGGCTGGAAAGAAAGCTCTCAATCCAGTTCATAAGAACTGAGTCGATACCAATAGCTTGGAGTTTGGACAGCAGAGCGGGATGCCATACTCTGTCAAAAGCCTTGGAAATATCTAGAGCAACCAGACCAGACTCACCGGAACTATGGATGCTTCGGTGTAGATGCTCGGTCAAACACATAAGAAGGTCGCCAGTAGATCTTTTCTTTCTAAACCCGTACTGCCTGTCGTGTATGATTTGGTTAGATTCTAAATATTGCATCAGCTTTCTATTAATTATTGTCTCCATGATTTTGGAGAGAACAGAAGTTATTGCTATTGGGCGGTAGTTTAAAGGGTCGCTGGCATCACCTTTTTTCGGAATGGGGTGAACATGAGCTAGTTTCCAGGAGTTTGGATAAACTCCGGAGAAATATGATAAGGCAAAAGGTTTGCGCAGAGGTTTAGCCAAAGGTGAGGCACATTTGTTAAGTACCATAGGGGGAATATTGTCTGGGCCAGTGGGTTTATTGGTACGTCGAGTTCTTTGAGACATTTATACACCTCGCATGTTCTGAAGAAGATTCCGTCCATTGAATGGGCGTTGCGCTCGAGGACCGGTGGTGACGTATCAGATTCGGGCAGAGAAGAATTTGAGGCGAACAGAGATGCCAATAAATCGGCCTTGGATTTGCTTTCTGTTATCACCTCCTTTCCATTGATGAATGGAGGGGTTGAGGAAGAGGTAAAATTCTTCTTGATGGAAGTTACCAAGGCCCAGAAGTTTTTGCTGCCTGCATTTGCGTTGAGAATCTTGTTTCTTAATTTGTCGTCAAATGACGATTTAACCTTCCTGATGGTGGAATTACAGGAATTTCTTAATTTGATATACTCACGACGAAGGGACTCACTTTTGACTCACTCTGTACGCTCTATAAGCGGCTTCTTTAGCTTTAATTGCGTCCATGCATTCCCCATTAAACCAACTATTCGGCCTTGGCTTTGTAGATTTGATGGAATGAGGAATGAATAACCGCATTCCAGCCCGTATAATTTTGGTATAATTTTGGTTAATGTATGTATAACGAAATTGCAACGGCAACTTCTATTGAGACGTGACCCTTTTTCTTATCTAAAAATTGTGTTTGAACAGAAAATACCTACATGTTTTGTACATTGTTGCAAATTTTAAGAAAAAAATATGAGTGTGCTTAAGACCACACTTTAGAAGTAAAACTTTTGTGCCCAACAGCTAGTAATATGCAATAGATATAGTGTAAAGTCTGACAGATATATAGTACGCTTTGAGAAATTTCAGGCCAACGACACATGCAGGAAGTATAGTGACGAGTCTACTAACGGACTTGATACAAATACTATTTGAAAATATCAATATTTATGAA
This sequence comes from Thereva unica, assembly GCA_949987705.1. NCBI lineage: Eukaryota > Metazoa > Arthropoda > Insecta > Diptera > Therevidae > Thereva > Thereva unica. The sequence goes on along the minus strand of CATLJY010000348.1, from coordinate 17,006 downwards.
TTAATATTTACATTAAAACCTAAAAATGAAGAAAAAGTTTTATAATAACTGAAATATTTTTGATTGAAACTGGTGTAAAAATCGCGTAAAAACTGCATCAAGTGAGGTTCTATATGCCGTGGTACTTTTGCATGTTTAGACGCTTCGCGCTCACGAGCGTTGCTCGCGCACTTTGTGGATGAAGATAGTATTGGGCATGGTATAGAATTTTTCAAACTCCGTGACACAAAAAATTTGAGCAGTTCTGCGCACCTCGTTGCCAAATTTTATAAATAATGTTCTATCATTTCCCCTCGTTAAAACGGCAACAAACACTGAAAAAACTCAACAAAATAATTTGGGAAGGGATGCGAGCATGCCGAATGAATAAAGTTAATTTATCTTTCTATGTGTTGAGCAGAGCTTTTAAATACAAGTAAAGCCCCTACTCAACAAAGGCAGTTTATTCAACATAATAAGCATAATTTTACTTTAATTATGCGAAATATTTCTCATTTCTAAATTTAAAATAATTTAAAAAAAATGCTGAAAAAAATTCCTTTGAATAAATGAGCGTTTTCATTCATAAACCGACAGTTCTCCGCAGTCGCAAGCAACACAACCTCCCCTGGCAGAAGCGCGTATGCGACTGGCAGCGGCAGGAAACGTCAACAATCTAGTAATCAAAGTGGTAAAAACACAAATTTCGTATTTTTTAGTAGAAATTACTACAAATTATTTCTGTAGCAAATGTGTAAAATATAATAACCTTAAAATAAAAAAAATATATAAAAACGGGTGTTTTTCAGTCATAATTTGTAAATTTTTTAAATAATCATTGAAGTCCCAGAAAAATACACCTCCCTTTAGCAATACGCAGTCGCGACTGATTACATGGCAGCAAGTGATTTGATAGGAGGAATTAACTGATGCTTTTGTCTGAACTTTTAAACATTTTTAAGAGCTTAGCTGGGGAACATGCGCGGGATGTCACGAGGTTTGAAAACAACTATATACAATAATACAAGGTAGGCTCGTAAGGAAAAGCTCTGTTTCCATCTTGAAAAGCTTCTACCATTTTTATATGAGAAAAGATCTGAGTGACGTCACGAGAGAGCTTTTTTCCTTTGTGAACTAAGATCTGAGTGACGTCACGGGGCTCTTATAAGCTTACCTTGTAATTATTGTACCATGGTATTGGGTTGGTACGTCCTATTATCCCCACTTTCAGGTCTGTGAAGTTGGCAACGTGAAATGCGAATTATGGATTTTTTTTAATTCGTTTGTTCATCGTTTGTCCAAGTTTGTCCAAGCAAAAGTGTTTTTTGTCCAGGCACAAGTTATAAGCAAAAAAAGATTTTGCAAATTTTTTCAACCAACACCCCTAGTTTGCAAAAAAAATTGTTTAACCACCTATGTATATCGTTTGTCCATCGTTTGTCCAAGTTTGTCCAGCAATTATTTTTATTTGCCCACCAACCAATTAATTATAATAAATAATTGAAATTTTTCAGGTTTGTGAAGTTGCAACACGAAATGCGAATTTTGGAAATTTTTGACATGAATATGTCTTATCCCTGGAGTCTATTCAAAAGAATGTGCGGAACGGAAATCGTCACATTCCTTGACTCATTTTGTTTTTGTTTTGCTTTGTTTATTCTTTCGTCGTCATTGGGTGGACTTTTTTTTGTTCAATCGCTGCGAGTTCTTGTTCCAAGAGTGAGAAAAAGTGTCGAGGATTTTTTACTTTGTGTGAGATTTTTTAAACAGCTTAGAAAAGGTGTGCTTGAGTCGTCCGTCGCGCGATATTTTTGTGTTTTCGAAGCGGGGCGGAATCAGAGTCGATATCAGGGAATTTTCTTACTACGCAGTTTGCGGATTGAGTGTGGTGCGGTCGCGGTGCGTTTAGAATTTTTGCAAAAGCACAATTTTTTTATTTTGAACGATTTCGTTTCGTGTGTTTGTATTCTGTTACATTGTGGAAAAAGGATAAGGTGGTTGAAGGGTATGTATTGAAGCGAGACAGATATATTGTTGTGTGCATTCCTTTCGACCCCCTCCAGGGGTTCTTTCCAATAAGAACAAGAAGGTGATTTCCAATAAGAACAAGAAACAGTTAGACCCCAGGGATAAGACATATTCATGTCTACTGTGCCATCGAGAAGCCATGGCACTTCCCGTCTTTTTTTTCATACGTTTGTCCATCGTTTGTCCAAGTTTGTCCAAGCCCATTTTTTTTTGTCCAGGCACCGTTAACAAGCTATAAGCAAAAAAAATATTTGCCAGGCACAGATTCGTTTGTCCATACCTGAATTCGTCTGTCCAGCAACAGATTCGTTTGTCCAAGCCAGAATTCGTTTGTCCAGGCACAGATGCGTTTGTCCATGCCAGAATTCGTTTGTACATGGACAGAAATCGTTTGTCCAAGCCAGAATTCGTTTGTCCAGGCACAGATTCGTTTGTCCATGCCTGAATTCGTTTGTCCATGGACAGAAATCGTTTGTCCAAGCCTGAATTCGTTTGTCCAGGCACAGATTCGTTTGTCCAAGCCAGAATTCTTTTGTGCAGGCACAGTTTCGGGCAACCGACCTGTGCCTGGACAAACGAATTCAGGCATGGACAAACGAATCTGTGCCTGGACAAACGAATTCTGGCATGCACAAACGATTTCTGTCCATGGACAAACGAATTCAGGCATGGACAAACGCATCTGTGCCTGGCAAATATTTTTGTTTGCTTATAACTTGTTAACGGTGCCTGGACAAAAAAAATTGGGCTTGGACAAACGATCTATGCGGTTAAATTGTTTTTTTGTAAAGTTTTGGTTGACTGGTTGAAAAAATTTGCAAAAAACTTTTTTTGCTTGTAACTTGTTAACGGTGCCTGGACAAAAAAAACTCTGGGTGTCTGGGCGCAAGGCGCTCGGACGTTATATTCGTGACAGCGTATCCTAAATATGTAACAGTGAATACACAAGTTTATAAATCAAAATTAAAGTATTTTATTCGTAAGTTATTTAGGCTGGATTTACACGACCGGACACCGAACAGACAAAACTTAGCTGTCATCGTCAATTCCCTTTTGAAGTCCGATGGAAAGTCCTATGAGCGTTTTCACGGGCGAAACTCCAACTAACGAACCAACGAACAAACTAGTGTAAGCAATTTGCTTTTTGTTGTTGCTTTTTGACATTTGCCTTTGAAGTTTTCTTTTCTTCTCTTCCTGCCAACAACAACAACGCAGGAACTGTCAAAATGTTCGTTCCGCTGTCCGCTGAAAATGTCCATTAAAATTGTCCGCCCTCCCCATCGTTCTCTCTCACCCTCTTCCCCACAAACCCAGTTCGTTCGTTCCTTTTGTCTGTTCGGTGTCTGTTCAGTGTCCGGTCGTGTAAACCGGCCCTTAGTAATTCCCATTACACATATGTACATATAAATTAAATTAGCCATGCTCCACCCCAGCCGATTGAACGGAATGATGAGACACGCCCCCAGCCGATCAAATAGAACGATGAGTCATAAGGTAACGGAGAATTTGCTGAGAACTTTTTTGCGAATGCAAAACCTTTTGCTTGGACAAACTTGGACAAACGATGGACAACCGTATGAAAAAAAAAAAATTACAAAACTCGCATTTCATGTTGCCAACTTAACAAACCTGAAAAATTTCAATTATTTATTATAATTAATTGGAGTTGGACAAATAAAAATAATTGCTGGACAAACTTGGATAAACGATATATGTGGTTAAACAATTTTTTTTTGCAAAGTTGGGGTGTTGGTTGAAAAAATTAGCAAACATTTTTTTTTGGCTTATAACTTTTTAACGGTGTCTGGACAAAAAAACTTTTGCTTGGACACACGATGGACAAACGAATGAAAAAAAAAATTTCCAAAATTCGCATTTCGTGCTGCCAACTTCACAGACCTCCCACTTTCTCCTTCATTTACAAAGTTCAGATGCGCAGTCTCTGATCAAAAATTAATATTGAAATCGTCACTCAAAATCTTAGGGATATCGTTGAAGTTTCGTCCTAGTAAGTTTGAGCATTCGGTAGTGGAGATGTTCTCATGTAAGGATTCCATTGAATTTTATGCGACGATACATAAATAACCACCATAAAATTTATTTCTTTATTTTCTGCCGTGCATCTGTTATCTGCGGTAAGACCTATAGCATGCCACAGTGAGGGAGACCCAATCTCCGCTGGGAAGATGACGTAGACTAGGACGCTCAGAGCTTAGGGGTGCCAACCTGGATGACATCGGCTCCAAATCGGGACCGATGGAGAGAACATTTGCGAGAGGCCAGGACCGGACACGGTTGTAGAGCCGTTAAAGAAGATCTGCCTACACACATTTCACGGTGATTTATCGTGACAAAGCGTTTTTTTTATATTTTCAGTCGATGTAGGGGTAGTTGTAGCCCTTTAGTATTATCCCTTATCATAAAATATGGTTTGCTTTGTTATAAATCAACCACTTTTGAATATTTCAAAAATGTATTTCATTGGATTGTTTTTGATTGAAATTATCGCGAAAACCCTTAAAAAGGATTTTTTTTGCATTTTTAAGGGTGACATTCATATTTCAGGACCGCGGGACTTTGATTTTCGTGATCAGCGACCCAAAAAACATATAAGGAACGATTTTTACAACAGTGGTATATTTTGAGTTAAACCATTCGTCGAAAAAAATGAAATTTTAAAAGTCCAGTACATCTCACCAAAGGGGAGGTGGGTGCCAATTTAAAACAAGAACACCTCACGTATTTAATTCACCACTCCCTTTTTGTTTTCTATAAACCCAGCCACAAGAAAAATCTGAAATAATTGACCTCTAATGGTGAATTTGTATTCGTACCATGAGATAAATGAAAGTCTGGGCGACAACGTAGCTAACATGCCAGAAAATCTATGCAGTAAGGCAGAGTGTGGGCGCTTTCAGTAATGCAGGATGCGTGCGCAATTGACTTATTCAGTCATTGAAAGCTTCACGCTTTCAATTGCTGAATAAGTCATTTGCGCACGCATCCTGCATTACTGAAAGCGCCCTGTATTTTAACTGTCGCACACACAGCCCCGAGTTTCTTCGTCTCTTATTGTGCCCTGTCCGCCCCATTTCCCAGCGTTATACGAAAATTCTGACGATTTTCAATGTGTGAGAGCGTTACGCGGTATACGAATGAAATCGATTCCCTCTCATGCAAATTTTTTAAGCAAACGTCCCTAAAGAAGTTTTACTTCAAAAATAAATATATGTATAAAATATTACGGATTATTTATATAGTTTATATAACACATACACACAATATTAAAAAGCGGAAACGCCGATGGTGGTTGAGGAACCCAGTTTAAGTAGAGACAATTCAGAAATTATCCCCAAGAGTCAGAACACAGCTTATTCCATTCCCAAATATTCATAGTCCAATAAGTGAGGTTTTTACTTGCCAAAAAGGGAGATACCCAGGTGGTTTTATGGATATCTTTACACGAAAATCTATTACTTGCAACGACCAAGTTCTTACTTGCTGCCATCTCTATAACTCGCTGTCCATTGTCATTAGTGTTTTCATGCAAGCTGTGGCTGCCGACATATTGCCAGTATATGGGCTCCCGGCCTACTTTGGCCTTCAGATCTCCCAGTATGATTTTTACATCATACTTGGGGCAGGCATTAAGTTCCCGTTCAACTAATTCGAAGAATTTTTCTTTCATCCGGGGACTCTTCAGTAGGTGCGTGAACGGTTATGAGGCTGGTGTTCTTAAATTTACCTGGCACACGAAGGGTATATACTATATACTGTGTATAGCCTTTGGTTTATTGCTTTAAAGCCGATAATGGTAGGCTTCATTCTTTTGCTGACCATAAAACCTACTCCCAGCACATGGTGTTTTGTATGACAGCTGTAATATACGTCATACGCAGGTATTTGCAAAACACCATTTCCTGTCCATCTCAACTCCTGGATGGCGGTAATGTTAGCTTTATACTTTGACAGAGTGTCGGCCAGATGTTGTGTAGCTCGAGTTCTGTACAGAGTTCGAACATTTCATGAGAAAATTCGTAAATCGTTTTGCCTTCTTCGTTTTCGTTGCTGTGGTCGTCGTCGTGGATTCCAGTATCCAAGGCATGTTGCTCGTTCCGCAATAATTATTGAAGTGTTAACTTCTTTAGGCACGATTGGCAATTTTTCGCCGGGGGATAAAACAAAGAATTCGTGACACGCGCACTTTTGTTGTTGTTTCTGGGTACTTGTGGCTATGTAGCTGGCTAGAGCATGGAAACTTTTGGTTGAGCTCCATCTGCATACAGCAGCGTATAATTTTATGGTGTGCGAAGCAAAATAACCCACACTTGGTGGGAGGGATTGGGTTTCAATGTTGCCTTTTTTTTCCTTTTTTTCGGACCAGAGATACAGAGATATACGCATTTATTCTTTTCTCGTTTTTCCCCTTAGAAGTCCTTAACGGCAACCTTAAAGTTCAGTTTTTGTCGGATATGATCAAGTTCAATGAAGACACCCGACTTACAAGACATATGAAACTGCTCAAGGAATATCCACATCGAACCGAGTATGCAAGAAATGAGCTCGTTAACAGATGCTACGTGGTCTTTAACAATTAGAGGAGCCGGCGAACAAAACGATTTAATTACACTTTTGGTCAAATTTTTTTTTCGTTTATTCTGGCAGTTTATGACGCCGTGAATCTAATTTCATCCTCGTTTTCGTTCAAAATGACTAAAAAGTATACTGAAATAGAGTCAGATGTTCATACTTTCGATCAAAATGATAAATTAACAGTAAAGTTTTAACCGCTTCCGATTAGCAAACACGTTTTCGTTCAAAATTACCCAAAAGTGTAGTTCGGAATTTCAATCAAAACGTTATAATTACAGAAAAATTTTAACAGCTTCGGATAAGCGAGCTCGTTTTCGTTAAAATGGAATAATTTTCATACAAATTTGTAAGATATCATTTAGAACGTTTGCTTTTATTCAGGCAGCACTATATTTTATTTCGATTAGACAAAAGAGAAGGTATGGTGGGAGAGTGCAAACTGCGGTAAATGGGGGGTGCTGCACAGGAGACTAAGACGCACTGGTGAAACCAGTTTTATGGGAGAGAAACGAAGAAAAGAAAGGGAAAATAGGATACTTTTCCCTTGCGTTTCTTCGCTTCTCTAGTGCGTCTTAGTCTCCCGTGTGGCACCCCCCAATAGTAGTAGTATTTTTTTGTGGGAAAAGGTGATGGTGTCTTCTGAAATTGTGAGTACAATTTCTTCAGGATCGAAGAAAACGAAAAGAGTTGGTAGGAAATCTCAGGACGGCCGTCATTTAAAGTAAGTTATATCAGATTTAATTTTGTATCCTCACTTAAAAAACATCTGCAATAAAAACTCACTAAATCCTGTTTGTTTTTCTTATTAGATACGAAGGTCCAGATCCGTTACTACTTAATTAATCACTATACTTAATTAACTAATTTTTATTTTTATTTTTATTTAAAAGTATTAAAATTATAATATTTAAATGTTTTTAAACTAGTTTTATTTTAATTACCCAACGTTACGTGTACAAAACCATTATTGTTTGCATCAAAAGTGGATTGAATACAGCCTGGTAGGAATCAAAAAGTAACAATTGCACCAGTTGCAAACAAAATGGCATAATTGCATTTTTTAAATATAATTATCTTACGTTTTATCTTATGGTAGAATCTGAATTTAACATAATGTCAAAAAATCACAAACACTATATGGGAAAATTACAAACTACAAGAAAAGTCGATCGTAAATACGTCATTCAGTTTTTGGCTTCTCCTGTAAAATTTCAATTTGTGTAATTAGATCGTTTTGTTCGCCGGCTCCTCAATTATAGATAATGTTACTCCCCTTCAATAAATAAAGCAGCCTATAAAAAAAAGAATTAAATCCTTCCTGACATCCTAATTACTAACACTCTTAGGAATTAACTAATTATATATACCAGCGTTTGTCTATAAGTACACTATTATTCTCTGTTGTATTTAGTTTAAGTATGCCTTGTTTGGCAAATCAATAAATAAATAAATATATTTAGAAACGAGCACGACCAAAATGGTCCGTCAGTAAGATCGTCACTAAACTTTCGTTGGCCTGACTTTTCTCAAAGCGTACTATATATCTGAGAGACTTTCCACTTATGTATATCAATTGCATATTACTAGCTCTTGGGCAATAAAGTTTTACTTCTGAAGTGCGGTCTTAAGGTGCGTATCCACCAAAAGTTTTGTCTCCGCACTATCCCCATACATTATCCGCCAAAGTGTCTCCACCAAAATCAATGTTCGGAGATAAAAAATGTGCGGAGATAAAAAGTGCGGAGACTACATACGCACACCGATATTCCAGTGGATACAAAACGTATCCATTGAAAAATCTTCTGGGTCGGTGCGAAGAACTTCTGCGGGGACTGTGCGCGGATATGTAAATTCAGTGGATACTTGAAAAAAGACTTCGAAAAGTCTTGAAATAGCTTCTTGAGGCCTATCTTTTGTTTCCCAGTGGATATGGAAAACACGAAATATCTTAGGACAGACAAGGGGATTATTTTGAAGAAATAGTTTTCGAACGCGGTTTTTTTTAGCTCAGGAATAACCCTTTGTACCACTAGACCGTCATGTCGTTCAACTCATGGTGCAATGTCTAGTTACTAGACTCTAGTAGTAAGTTTGTCCTGAAAATAGAAAAAGAATAGGAAAGGTTAAGGTTAGTCTGATGGATGCATAAGGAGAAGGCAGTGAGCCTCGCGTTTGCACTACTGGGTGTTATATGAGTGCATCCATTTTTTAACAGCCGCGTGGGGTGGGGTATTAATTGCTGTCTAACAAATTAATATTGGCAAGTTTCCCATGGGCCAACCAACAAAAATTGGATGTATTCGTTAATTCCCTTTTGAAATTTGATGAAGAATAGCATGGGTTTTCACAACAGCCAACTTTTCCAACAAACTATACGCTAGAAAGCTATACGCAAGCTGGATTCCGAAATTGTTTTCTTAAAAAGTCATAAGGAAGCTGTGTACCAATTTTCAGCCATTTTGGAATTTTGTCTCCGGACTAAACAGGTGTTTTGGAAAAAAAGGGTTTTTAACAAAATTCAAAAATTCATAAAAAATAGCAATTAACAAATTTTTACTAGTCTGGCGGGCGTTCTTTACATGTTTTTCAGCCTATATCACTTTATTGTTTTGAGGTGTTCGATGGGGCACCTTTTATGTCATGGGAGCTTAGACTATAATGTGAAATAATGAATATTCTTTCTCTTATTCCGCGAGTGCTTGTCTTTTCCTTTGTGTTTCATTGCGTTTAAAAATGAACAGCTTATGGGGCGCAATATGGCATAGTGCACCGGGCGCAAATCCCCAAGCGCCGGCCCTGATGTCGAATCCAAAGAATATAAAAATAAATGATTGGGCGTCTTTAATAACTCCTCCTTATCCACAATGATAGACAAAAAGACATTAAATTTTCCGGAGCCAGACAGCCTATGGAAAGAGGAACCAAGGTCCCCTATATATTTGTAGCTGACGACGCCTTCGCTCTTACCTGTTCTGCCAGTGGTCTTTCGGATGAAATTTGTAATTTCGGAATGTGCCTTCCAGCGAAAAATTTCAAATGCGGCATAGCAAACCATTTCGATTTGTACATAGTATCTGGGTAAATAGTATTAATACATTTTCGTCCTCCAAGCTCATTTTTTTATATCGCTGAAGAAATAGCAACTGAAGCGTGGTAATATTGTATATCTGGACTTAAATCGGAAAACATAAAACATTGTGCGCACACAAGAATTTTATCATTCAAGGTCGTATCCACCTAAAGTCTTGTCTCTACAGAGTGCGCGCACAGTCTTTTAGAACATAGTCTGAGACTTTTCATATGCTTCCTGCAACATTTTAGTGGATACGCAATGAAAACTTTGTCTCCGCACAGTTCGATATTTTTCGTTTTTTGCTCTATTTTTGTGGATTTTTATGTGCGCGCACTGTTTGCAGACCGCAGTGGAAACGCACCTTTAGATACGAAGGTCCAGATCCGTTACTACTTAATTAATCACTATACTTAATTAACTAATTTTTATTTTTATTTAAAAGTATTAAAATTATAATATTTAAATGTTTTTAAACTAGTTTTATTTTAATTACCCAACGTTACGTGTACAAAACCATTATTGTTTGCATCAAAAGTGGATTGAATACAGCCTGGTAGGAATCAAAAAGTAACAATTGCACCAGTTGCAAACAAAATGGCATAATTGCATTTTTTAAATATAATTTATTATCTTACGTTTTATCTTATGGTAGAATCTGAATTTAACACGATTAGAGTTTCACGAGATGCAACACTAGTGTTGCAATTCTCGCACTGTCGCATGCGAGACAAGACAACACGCGAGACAACAGCTTCTGCCCCATGGCGAGAGTAGCGCGACAGTAAAAAATTCCCAGTCTCGCCGAGACAACACTATCGAATGTGAGACTGTCGCGCTCTCGCTCGATCTCGCGGGATTTCCCAGTCCCGGATCTTTGCGGGATTTCCCGATTCTATAGAAAGTAGAGTTTTATTTTTTCGTCGGTAATCTATTTATGAGCTGGACAACTCCAGTCTTCCAGAATTTAAAGGTGCCAGTAAATCCCCAACACGCCGGCGAGAGTGCGAGTGCACCCTTCTAAACATCCCATTATCCCATTGCCTCATCGAGAGAAGCGTCCCTAATCTAGTGACACTACTCTCGCGGAGACATTGGGTGGTGTGAATAAAAACTAATTGAACACTCTGAGTGGATTCTCTTGAGAAGGGTATCTCTCCCAGAGTGAACTCTAATTAGGAGGGAATAAAAATTCTCTTAAATGTTAATTTTGTGTTAAATTTTTTTTTGCATTTATTTTTTTTTGCATCTACGAAAAGAAATTCTTTTTCAATGTATTTTTCATTCTGTTTAGATTTAAGGGTGGGATTAAAATAAATTTCCTAATTTTTTTAATAATATTTCAACAATTTTTAGATCTTTTTTCATATTCAACTTTAATTCTACCCCCTTAAAGGCAAAAACAGATTGTCGCAGAGGCGGCCCCCTGTGGAATTTCCCATACATTTAAATTCTCCGCAGGGCAAAAACGAAGGGAGGGGGAGGTCGAGAGTGCAACACTGACTCTCGCAAGAGTAACGCGATACTATCGCGACACAATACTATAATATCACTGTTGCACTGGAGTGCGAGACAAGACAACAGTGGTCTCACTCTCGCGCAGCGAGATCGAGACCGCGGCCGACTGTTGTCTTGTCTCGCTCTCGTGAAACTCTAAACATAATGTCAAAAAATCACAAACACTATATGGGAAAATTACAAACTACAAGAAAAGTCGATCGTAAATACGTCATTCAGTTTTTGGCTTCTCCTGTAAAATTTCAATTTGTGTAATTAGATCGTTTTGTTCGCCGGCTCCTCAATTATAGATAATGTTGCTCCCCTTCAATAAATAAAGCAAGCTATAAAAAAAAGAATTAAATCCTTCCTGACATCCTAATTACTAACACTCTTAGGAATTAACTAATTATATATGCCAGCGTTTGTCTATAAGTACACTATTATTCTCTGTTGTATTTAGTTCAAGTATGCCTTGTTTGGCAAATAAATAAATAAATAAATGTTGGGAGGCACAATCAGTCTCCCGGTCCAGGGCAAAAGTTTCAATAACAGGAAATAAAACTTTTAAGTTAATGGATAACCTTATTTATTAATTAATTAAAAAAATCTCCGGCTAATAACGCTTACTTTTATTGACATTTTTTTCTAAAACCAAATTCCTTGCTTTTCGTCTATCTTCTATTATTTTTCTGACGAATCTCAACGCCTACCTCGTTGGGGTTTTTTCCCACAGTTCAAGTACATCAAGGCATATTGGTTGAGTGTTTCTACTTTTTTTTCCACAGTTCGTCCATCCTGACTGCAAATCGCCTCGAGTTGCTTATATCAATACAATTAACACTAATTAAAACTTAGCAAATATTACAAAATTTCAGAAATTTTATAACAGAAACTTATGATAAATATTCATGGTTCAATTTTAAAATTTTACAATATGAAGTACTTTTACACAAAAAAAAATCTTTTATTTTAATTCAAAGTTTTTGATCTATCAATTCAAAATATATTAAATACTTGAAATCTTGTAAATTTTATTTTATTTTTTCTACTAAATATCAATTCTATCTACTAAAATAATAATTCTAATAATGTCTGTTGTTACGCCATGGTTTCATGTGTTTGGGTTCTAATATGCCGGTGTAGGGAATTTGTGTTACCTGGTGACCCTCAGGATCTCTTACCAAATACCTATCATGTGGTAAAACCTTAGCTATGACGTACGGTCCTTTAAATTTTGGCATCAATTTTTTACAGACACCGGGGGTACTAATATGATTTGTAATCATTACATAGTCACCTTCTTTATATTTTAGGGGAGGTTTCCTGCATTTATCAAAATACTTTTTAGCAGCTACCTGTGACTTCTGAATATTATTTACAGCTTCCTCTCTAATTCGTGATAATTCCCTATCAGACTTTTCTTCTAAAATTTCCTTAAGTGGGTCGAATAGTTCTCCTTTCTGACCTACCCCAAACAACAACTGCGCTGGAGTTTTACCTGTGGAACGATTAACTGTGTTATTTAAAGCATATTCTACTTGTGGTAATACTTTATCCCACTCCTTTTGCATGGATGCTAATTTTGCTAACATTGGGGTTATACTCCCATTTACCCGTTCTACCTGTCCATTAGCTTGAGGCGAACCTACCGCAACTTTTATATGCTGAATTCTGTTTTCTTCTAGGAATATTCTAAACTCAGCGGAGGTGAAACATGTACCTCTGTCTGATATTATCTTTGAAGGGCGACTATAATTCATAAAATAACTTTTAAGACAGCCTATAACTTCTTTAGTACTGGTACTTCTAACAGCATATAATTTCACAAACTTGGTGAATCCGTCTATCACAACCAAAATATACTTCTTCTTTGATTTTAACTTTCCTAATGGTCCATAGTGATCTATGTGGACTACCTCAAATGGTAAATCTCCTTTTGGTATGCATTGTAAATACCCTTCTTGTTGCCCTACTTTCGAAGAATACGCTATACATTTAAAGCAATTTGTAATAAAATCTTTTAATTTTAATCGACATTTCGGAATCCAATACATCCTAGTTAATTCTAGAAAACACTTCTCAACACCTGCATGACCTAACATCTCATGATATGACCTTATTATTTCCAATTCCATTTCTTCTGGAACAACAAATAAAATCTTATCTTTCCATTTTCGATAGACAAGTCCGTTTCTCATTTCATATAAATCATTTTCTGTATTTTCTAACATTGCCTTAATCTTATTAATTTTTGAATCCCTATTTTGGCATATGGCTAAATTTTGTTCTAGCGTATTGTCTTCTAAAATCAGTACATTTGTGTTCCTACTTAGTGAATCTACGTGATTCATTTTACTACCTGCCCTATGCTCCGTTATGTAATCGTAATTTTGTAGTTCTAAAGACCACCTTGCAATTCGCGGATTGATTTCCTTCTTATTAAGCGTCAACACTAATGAGTTACAGTCAGTAACTATTTTGAACCTGATCCCTTGCAAGTAAACTCTGAATCTTTTCAAAGCATATATAATGGAGAGAGTTTCTAATTCATAGCTGTGATAGTTAGCTTCTATAGGAGTGGTACGTTTAGAAAAATAAAATATTGGATGGAATTTCCCATCTGACTTTTTTTGCATTAAGATGCTGCCATATCCAAAGGCACTAGCATCACAATGTAGCTCCGTCTCATCACTTGGGTTATAGATAGCGAGAACAGGAGCTTCTAATAATTTTGCTTTAAGTGTTTCAAAACACTTCAATTCTTCTGGCCCAACTTTAAACTGAGCTCCCTTTTTTAAAAGGTCGTAAAGAGGCTTAGCGATTGTCGCGAAATCTTTTATGAATTTTCTAAAATAGGAGCATAAGCCTAGAAAACTATGCACTTGTTTCGTATTAGTGGGGAGGGGAAAAGCAGATATTGCTTCCAGATTGGATGGATTCGGTTGTATCCCTTGGTTACTAACTACATACCCTAGATATTCTATTTCCGTACGCAAAAATTTACATTTATCCATTCTAATCTCCAATAAATTCCTTGTTAATGTCTCAAACACCTCTTCTAAGATTTCTAAATGCTCTTGTAATGTTCTCGATACTATAAGTATGTCATCGATGTAGATCAAGACCTTTTTCTCACTTATTAATTTACTGAAAATTTTATTAATAAATCGCTGAAACACCGCCGGAGCGTTCCGTAGACCAAACGGCATTTTAGTATATTCGAATTGCCCTAAAGGGGTGACAAAGGATGTGTATCTTATGGATTCATCATCCATCCTAACTTGATGAAATCCACTCTTAAGGTCGATTAAAGAAAAAAAATGTTTATTATGTAACTCTGAAATATGGTCCTCTATTAACGGTAGAGGATAATTGTCTTTTTCCGTATTTTTATTAAGCTGTCTATAATCTATACATAATCTGTATTCTCCATTCTTTTTTTTCACCAATACTATCGGCGAACAGTATTGAGACTCGCTTGGTCTAATTATACCTTTGACCTGTAATTCCTCTAAAATCTTTTTAAGTTCATCTTTTTCCATATATGATAGCCTACGGGGCGAACAATAAAATGGATTTTCTTTTATTAATCTTATTTTCATTTTATAGTCTATTTCTGGTTTAATTGGCTTAGTACATTCTAAATACTTATCCCTTATTAAATTTCTAAATTTACTTTTGATCCCTTCATCAATAGAATCACCGAACGAATAATCAATATCCCGATTTCCTGTAATATCAATATTTAGTATTTCCTTTTCAAAATTATTTTCGTCATCGTCAGATTCTAATATTTGTGTAAGTCTAATATGAAAGGCTTCCCTAAAATTCTCACCTAATAAAAATTTGTATGACATTGTTTCGTTTGGTACGACAAAAACATTTATTCGTCTTTCAATATTATTGTGTACGATATCTAAAAGCATTTGGCAAATGATCCTAAGTTTGCACTTATTTATACCAAAATATTCTCTCTGATCATTTTTCTTTATCTTTTGCGAATTAATTAAGTAGTTAGGTAACGCATCTTCCCTAATTAGGCTAACCGGGCTACCTGTATCTAATAATGCTGTGAAATTATACAAATATTGTTTATTATTTAAATTAAACTTAATGACTACCTTTCTATATTTATCTTGCATTACCTCAGATGTGACGATGTTGATGTTTTTCTTGGCTTCTTCACAATCATTAGCGTAATGCCCAAATTGTCCACATACGTAACATGCACCTTTTGGGATATGAGCTTTTCTGCACCTTTCACTTGTATGGCCTTTTATGTGACAGTTAGAGCATTTAATTTCTTCACGATGCTCTTGTTTCTTATAATTGAAATTCTTCTTCGGGTTATAATTTTGCTGAATAAATTTAACATTTTTGGGAGGGGGTGACTTGGGACGATGTGAGGATGAACACTTTATTTTATGTAATTTTCCAAAAGCTTGAAACAAATCTTTTAAACTCTTATATTGGGCAATTTTTGCCTGAGCCTCCAAAATTGGATCTTTCATTCCTTCTATCAATTCCTCTAAAATCTCACTTTCACACATTGATAGTTTATTCGCTAAAATAACTTTATCATGATAATAGTCACTAAAAATTTCTTTTTCGGACCAGAATCTATTTTCAAATTTTCTTTTAATTATTCTTTTACATTCTCTGTTGTCAAACATATTTTTTAATTCCGACAAAAGTTCACTTAAATTCAACCCTATATATGTCGCTTTAGAATGTATAAATTGTTTTGCACGTCCTTTTAATTTTGATATAATGATTGTTTTCATTGTCATCTGTTCGACCTGGTATGTCTTCATTATTTCGAAAACATGCAATTCCCAATCATTATAATAATCAATTTCAGGGTCAAAAATTGGTATTAAATCGGAAAATATGCCCAATATTTATCTTAAACTTGTCACATTTATTGTTATCCTCGAGGGACGCTTGAGGTATTTCCGCATTTCTCATTTTTGTTAGCTCTAGATCTTTCCTTAGAATTTCTAATTCACTGCACTTAAGTCTGTTTTGCAAGACTAACAGTTCCTTCTCTAGTTTTTAATTTATCATTCTCGGTTTTTAAATTAACATCTATTTCACCGTTTGTTGAATTCGCTATTAATGTAGAATTTGAAATTGAATTACTCAGCTCAGCCGGGTCATCTCCGTTTGTTTCCTCTAATTCAGTCGGCGTTATGGTTTTCCCACCCATATTTTCTTCTTGTATAGCCTCTTTTAATGCTTCGGCTAGTTCAGCTTTATATCTCAAACCAGAGATATCCACTTTTCTCCTATGTAGTTCCTTCTTTAACTGCTGGACAGTTAAGTTTTTCACATATTTATTTGTTTCCTTTTCCATCTTGTCTTTCAGTTTTCTTTTGAAATTTACCTTTTCTCTTTTCTGTTTCTTCTTTTTTGGTTGCAACAAAACTAAATCTTCGTTCGTTATCCTAATTTCACAATCTTTTCTTTTAACCTAGGCGTTTTAGCCACTTTTAAAGATGGTGAAATTTTTCCTTTTGTCCTTTTGGGTAATCCCACTTCTGATCTGTTGGGAGGCACAATCAGTCTCCCGGTCCAGGGCAAAAGTTTCAATAACAGGAAATAAAACTTTTAAGTTAATGGATAACCTTATTTATTAATTAATTAAAAAAATCTCCGGCTAATAACGCTTACTTTTATTGACATTTTTTTCTAAAACCAAATTCCTTGCTTTTCGTCTATCTTCTATTATTTTTCTGACGAATCTCAACGCCTACCTCGTTGGGGTTTTTTCCCACAGTTCAAGTACATCAAGGCATATTGGTTGAGTGTTTCTACTTTTTTTTCCACATAAATA
>CATLJY010000347.1:0-63515 GCA_949987705.1 Thereva unica | reverse complement strand
CTTATTAAATTCTTTTATTTAACTTGCACTGTTTGTCGTCAAATCTTGGAAGTTAAATTTGACCCACTTCCCGGTTTCGGATAGAGCTGAAATTTTGCATACACGTTTAGTTTGGATGACAATGCAATCTGGCCATTTTGTAAAAATATCAAGATAGCGGTTCCAAAATGGCGCCCGCTTTTATTTTACTCACACTGTTTGTCGTCAAATCTTGGAAGTTAAATTTGACCCACTTCCCGGTTTCGGATAGAGCTGAAATTTTGCATACACGTTTAGTTTGGATAACAATGCAATCTGGCCATTTTGTAAAAATATCAAGATGGCGGTTCCAAAATGGCGCCCGATTTTTGAAATTGTGCTCCGCGGCCCTTTGAAATGGGTATCAAATGAAAGGATATGACAGGTAGAACACAATAAGCTATGTGGCGTCATTCCAAATTCAAAATGGCGGACAACACTTACCCTGTTTGTCGTCAAATCTTGGAAGTTAAATTTGACCCACTTCCCGGTTTCGGATAGAGCTGAAATTTTGCATACACGTTTAGTTTGGATGACAATGCAATCTGGCCATTTTGTAAAAATATCATGATGGCGGTTCCAAAATGGCGCCCGATTTTTGAAATTGTGCTCCGCGGCCCTCTGACATGGGTATCAAATGAAAGGATATGACAGGTAGAACACAATAAGCTATGTGGCGTCATTCTAAATTCAAAATGGCGGCCAACACTTGCACTGTTTGTCGTCAAATCTTGGAAGTTAAATTTGACCCACTTCCCGGTTTCGGATAGAGCTGAAATTTTGCATACACGTTTAGTTTTGGTGACAATGCAATCTGGCCATTTTGTAAAAATATCAAGATGGCGGTTCCAAAATGGCGCCCGATTTTTGAAATTGTGCTCCGCGGCCCTCTGACATGGGTATCAAATGAAAGGATATGACAGGTAGAACACAATAAGCTATGTGGCGTCATTCCAAATTCAAAATGGCGGCCAACACTTACACTGTTTGTCGTCAAATCTTGGAAGTTAAATTTGACCCACTTCCCGGTTTCGGATAGAGCTGAAATTTTGCATACACGTTTAGTTTGGATGACAATGCAATCTGGCCATTTTGTAAAAATATCAAGATGGCGGTTCCAAAATGGCGCCCGATTTTTGAAATTGTGCTCCGCGGCCCTCTGACATGGGTATTAAATGAAAGGATATGACAGGTAGAACACAATAAGCTATGTGGCGTCATTCCAAATTCAAAATGGCGGCCAACACTTACACTGTTTGTCGTCAAATCTTGGAAGTTCCTTCACTTCCCGATTTCGGATAGAGCTGAAAATTTGCATACACGTTTAGTTTGGATGACAATGCAATCTGGCCATTTTGTAAAAATATCAAGATGGCGGATCCAAAATGGCGCCCGATTTTTAAAATTGTGCTCCGCGTCCCTCTGACATGGGTATCAAATGAAAGGATATGAGAGGTAGAACACAATAAGCTATGTGGCGTCATTCCAAATTCAAAATGGCGGCCAACACTAAATTGCGGAAAGCTTATAATAGACTAAAAAGTAGAAAATATAACCGATCAACTTCCAATTTTGCACACACTCGTAGTTCGGGTGGTTAATGTGTATGAATGATGAGATGAATAGTTGAGTTAAGGGTGAGTTGATAATAAAGAAGCAATACACGTTACAAAAAATCACAAACAAACACAGAGATGCTGCTGTCAACTAAATTCAACTACTCAAATACTGAACTCATGTCCGTATGCATAATTTCAACTAAACCCAGGTAGCAGAGCTGAGTCGAGTTCAGTCAACCTTAACCCAACTCGACTCCCGTTTACATGTAGTTAGACTTGGGTTCAACTTGAGTTCAACTCATCATGTATAAGTACTAAATGCAATCTGACCTTTTTGTAAAAAAATCAAGAAGACGGTTCCGAGATGGCGGCCTTTTTTGCAATTATGTTCCACCGAGCCCACGACATGGGTATCAAATGAATACAGTAAACTGTGTGACGTAATTTTAAATCTAATAGAATTGCCATCATAAAATGGCGGAATACATATAATAAACTAAAAAGTAGAAAATAAAATAAATGGTTAAAAAAAATTTTTAAAAAAATTCTTTGCATTAACTAAAAAATGTACTGAAAAGTAAAAAATAAAAAATATTTTAAAGAAAGCGTGAAATTTCAATTTTAATGAAAAAGTTAATTAAAAGAATGGCGCATTTTTCATCAAAAAATTTTGTTAGAATTTGAAATTAACAAAGCAAAAAATTGAGGGTTATTGTAAATCTCACGCGATTTACAGTTATATTTTCAATTTTTGATGAAAAATGCGCCATTCTTTTAATTAACTTTTTCATTAAAATTGAAATTTCACGCTTTCTTTAAAATATTTTTTATTTTTTACTTTTCAGTACATTTTTTAGTTAATGTAAAGAATTTTTTTTAAAAATTTTTTTTAACCATTTATTTTTAAATTCTTTTATTTAACTTGCACTGTTTGTCGTCAAATCTTGGAAGTTAAATTTGACCCACTTCCCGGTTTCGGATAGAGCTGAAATTTTGCATACACGTTTAGTTTGGATGACAATGCAATCTGGCCATTTTGTAAAAATATCAAGATAGCGGTTCCAAAATGGCGCCCGCTTTTATTTTACTCACACTGTTTGTCGTCAAATCTTGGAAGTTAAATTTGACCCACTTCCCGGTTTCGGATAGAGCTGAAATTTTGCATACACGTTTAGTTTGGATAACAATGCAATCTGGCCATTTTGTAAAAATATCAAGATGGCGGTTCCAAAATGGCGCCCGATTTTTGAAATTGTGCTCCGCGGTCCTTTGAAATGGGTATCAAATGAAAGGATATGACAGGTAGAACACAATAAGCTATGTGGCGTCATTCCAAATTCAAAATGGCGGACAACACTTACACTGTTTGTCGTCAAATCTTGGAAGTTAAATTTGACCCACTTCCCGGTTTCGGATAGAGCTGAAATTTTGCATACACGTTTAGTTTGGATGACAATGCAATCTGGCCATTTTGTAAAAATATCATGATGGCGGTTCCAAAATGGCGCCCGATTTTTGAAATTGTGCTCCGCGGCCCTCTGACATGGGTATCAAATGAAAGGATATGACAGGTAGAACACAATAAGCTATGTGGCGTCATTCTAAATTCAAAATGGCGGCCAACACTTGCACTGTTTGTCGTCAAATCTTGGAAGTTAAATTTGACCCACTTCCCGGTTTCGGATAGAGCTGAAATTTTGCATACACGTTTAGTTTTGGTGACAATGCAATCTGGCCATTTTGTAAAAATATCAAGATGGCGGTTCCAAAATGGCGCCCGATTTTTGAAATTGTGCTCCGCGGCCCTCTGACATGGGTATCAAATGAAAGGATATGACAGGTAGAACACAATAAGCTATGTGGCGTCATTCCAAATTCAAAATGGCGGCCAACACTTACACTGTTTGTCGTCAAATCTTGGAAGTTAAATTTGACCCACTTCCCGGTTTCGGATAGAGCTGAAATTTTGCATACACGTTTAGTTTGGATGACAATGCAATCTGGCCATTTTGTAAAAATATTAAGATGGCGGTTCCAAAATGGCGCCCGATTTTTGAAATTGTGCTCCGCGGCCCTCTGACATGGGTATCAAATGAAAGGATATGACAGGTAGAACACAATAAGCTATGTGGCGTCATTCCAAATTCAAAATGGCGGCCAACACTTACACTGTTTGTCGTCAAATCTTGGAAGTTAAATTTGACCCACTTCCCGGTTTCGGATAGAGCTGAAATTTTGCATACACGTTTAGTTTGGATGACAATGCAATCTGGCCATTTTGTAAAAATATCAAGATGGCGGTTCCAAAATGGCGCCCGATTTTCGAAATTGTGCTCCGCGGCCCTCTGACATGGGTATCAAATGAAAGGATATGACAGGTAGAACACAATAAGCTATGTGGCGTCATTCCAAATTCAAAATGGCGGCCAACACTTACACTGTTTGTCGTCAAATCTTGGAAGTTAAATTTGACCCACTTCCCGGTTTCGGATAGAGCTGAAATTTTGCATACACGTTTAGTTTGGATGTCAATGCAATCTGGCCATTTTGTAAAAATATCAAGATGGCGGTTCCAAAATGGCGCCCGATTTTTGAAATTGTGCTCCGCGGCCCTCTGACATGGGTATCAAATGAAAGGATATGACAGGTAGAACACAATAAGCTATGTGGCGTCATTCCA
Source organism: Thereva unica (assembly GCA_949987705.1). Taxonomy (NCBI): domain Eukaryota; kingdom Metazoa; phylum Arthropoda; class Insecta; order Diptera; family Therevidae; genus Thereva; species Thereva unica. The sequence goes on along the minus strand of CATLJY010000347.1, from coordinate 59,258 downwards.
AATTCAAAATGGCGGCCAACATTTACACTATTTGTCGTCAAATCTTGGAAGTTAAATTTGACCCACTTCCCGGTTTCGGATAGAGCTGAAATTTTGCATACACGTTTAGTTTGGATGACAATGCAATCTGGCCATTTTGTAAAAATATCAAGATGGCGGTTCCAAAATGGCGCCCGATTTTTGAAATTGTGCTCCGCGGCCCTCTGACATGGGTATCAAATGAAAGGATATGACAGGTAGAACACAATAAGCTATGTGGCGTCATTCCAAATTCAAAATGGCGGCCAACACTTACACTATTTGTCGTCAAATCTTGGAAGTTAAATTTGACCCACTTCCCGGTTTCGGATAGAGCTGAAATTTTACATACTCGTTTAGTTTGGATGACAATGCAATCTGGCCATTTTGTAAAAATATCAAGATGGCGGTTCCAAAATGGCGCCCGATTTTTGAAATTGTGCTCCGCGGCCCTCTGACATGGGTATCAAATGAAAGGATATGACAGGTAGAACACAATAAGCTATGTGGCGTCATTCCAAATTCAAAATGGCGGCCAACGCTAAATTGTGGAAAGCTTATAATAGACTAAAAAGTAGAAAATATAACCGATCAACTTCCAATTTTGCACACACTCGTAGTTCGGGTGGTTAATGTGTATGAATGATGAGATGAATAGTGGAGTTAAGGGTGAGTTGATAATAAAGAAGCAATACACGTTACAAAAAATCACAAACAAACACAGAGATGCTGCTGTCAACTAAATTCAACTACTCAAATACTGAACTCATGTCCGTATGCATAATTTCAACTAAACCCAGGTAGCAGAGCTGAGTCGAGTTCAGTCAACCTTAACCCAACTCGACTCCCGTTTACATGTAGTTAGACTTGGGTTCAATTTGAGTTCAACTCATCATGTATAAGTACTAAATGCAATCTGACCTTTTTGTAAAAAAAATCAAGAAGACGGTTCCGAGATGGCGGCCGTTTTTGCAATTATGTTCCACCGAGCCCACGACATGGGTATCAAATGAATACAGTAAACTGTGTGACGTAATTTTAAATCTAATAGAATTGCCATCATAAAATGGCGGAATACATATAATAAACTAAAAAGTAGAAAATAAAATAAATGGTTAAAAAAAATTTTTAAAAAAAATTCTTTTCATTAACTAAAAAATGTATACTGAAAAGTAAAAAATAAAAAATATTTTAAAGAAAGCGTGAAATTTCAATTTTAATGAAAAAGTTAATTAAAAGAATGGCGCATTTTTCATCAAAAAATTTTGTTAGAATTTGAAATTAACAAAGCAAAAAATTGAGGGTTATTGTAAATCTCACGCGATTTACAGTTATATTTTCAATTTTTGATGAAAAATGCGCCATTCTTTTAATTAACTTTTTCATTAAAATTGAAATTTCACGCTTTCTTTAAAATATTTTTTATTTTTTACTTTTCAGTATACATTTTTTAGTTAATGAAAAGAATTTTTTTTAAAAAAGTTTTTTAACCATTTATTTTTTTCATAAAGCAATACATATCGATCCCTTCCCGCCGTTTTATCGTAACCGACAAAAAGTAAATTTTACAGGAGAAGGTTTTTCTTACTTATTTTTGTATCTGTTATAATGGGCTGGTTAGGCTAATTATTTTAATAGTTAGGCTAGTTTATTATCCGATTAATGTCAAAATTGGTGGTATGTTTCGAAGGTTAAATTAATTTCGTTTGCGGTAAAAAACGAATTTTCGAAAAAATTTCGCTTACGATAAAACGGCGGGAAGGGCTCGATATACCTACCTATCTCTAACCTAAAAAAAAAACATATAGGCAAAGAACCAAAAAAGCAAAAAAACTTTGATACTTTGTCAATTTTATTCTTTTTGTTTTATTATTTTTGATATAAAATTCTCCATGGGAAATTTAATACGAATATCGAAATTTTGCTTCGTTTGCGAGATATATTACAGAAACAAAAAAGGGTACATGTTGACCCCTATCTCCTATTTCCACCCTCTAATTTAATAGCACTCCGCGGTTTTTTCTTTTTGAATGACCCATTGAACGATCCCTGCAATAAAAACCCGCGAATGTCGTAGTTCCTTAATGTCTTGATTTGTAAGACATAATCAATAGACTATAAGTGAATTGCACCGGAACTGAACTGCACAATCCACGGAGATTTTTTTTTTTTTTTATGTGGCAGTGCTAAGCTCAGGAGTCACCCTTTGTACTACTAGTCCGTCATGTCATTTGTCACGTCATGGTGCAATGTCTAGCAGTAAGCTTAGTACGGGGGAAGGATGGGGGGGGTATAGGTTAAGGGTTAAAAGGTACGGGGGGGTATTGAAGAAGGTGGTGATGAACCCTGCGTTTGAACTCTTGGATGTTGTAGGAGTTCGGAAATACTGACTGCGAAAGGTTATTCCACAGCCGAGTTGTTCTATTAACAAACGAATTCATATCTTGTTGAGTGCGTGAAAGGGGGAGTTGCAGGTGGAGGGAATGAGATGAGTGGGCTAATCTGGTGTTGCGGGTATAAGATTGCCGTGGAGGCAGGAGAGCGTTTAACTCGGAGGAACAATCACTATGATAGTAGCGATAAAATTTTGTCAGTGCTGCTACATTCCTACGGTGGCTCAAGGGGTCGATGGTGGAGCAGGCGGTGTCGTCATCAATTAACTTGAGCGCCCTTTTTTGTACCTTATCTAACCATGCCAAAGTGGTTATTGGGGCGCCGCCCCAAACGAGGGAGTTATATTCGAGAAGAGGCCGAATGTAGGATTTATAAATAACAGCACGGGCCGATGGCTGGAGGAGGAACTTGCACCTCTTAAGAAATCCCAAGCACTGGGATGCTTGTTTGGCGATTTGGAATATGTGGTCATTCCATCGGAAGTCTTTGGCTAATGTCACGCCTAAGATGTGTAAGGATGGGTCGGCAATTAGTTGTACTCCATCCACTCTCAAGGGTGGAGAGGTGTTGAGCTTCTTTTTGGAGATAAGACAGTACTTGGTTTTGTCGGCGTTGAATTCAACACGATTCTTCTTTCCCCACTCTAGAATGAGTTCAATGTCGTTATTAATAGAGTTGGACATTAGTTCGCGATCATCAAGACAGGATCTGGCATGAGTCTGTCTTGTATCGAAGCTGTACGAGTAACGTAGAGTACCGTCGTCAGCGAAGCTGAGAAGTGGGTTGGAGGGGATTGAAAGAAGGTCATTTGTAAATATGAGAAATAGGGCCGGTGATAAAATTGACCCCTGGGGGACCCCCGCAGAGATCGGGTGAGATGCGGATTTGACGCCATCCAATACTACTTTGATAGAACGGCCAGAAAGGAATCTCTCAATCCACTTCTGTAGAAGTGAGTCAACTCCAATAGCTTTGAGTTTAGCTAACAGGGCTGGGTGCCAAACTCTATCGAAAGCCTTGGAGATATCCAGAGCTACCAGACTAGACTCACCGGATTCATGCAGACTACGGCTGAGGTGTTCTGTAAGACAGACTAAAAGATCGCCAGTGGATCTTTTTTGTCGGAAGCCATACTGTCTGTCGTTTATGAGTAGGTTGGATTCTAGATATCCCATAAGCTTTTTGTTGATTATCGTCTCCATGGTTTTGGAGAGAATAGAAGTAATTGCTATTGGGCGGTAATTGGAGGGAAGGCTGGATTCACCTTTTTTCGGTATGGGCTGAACATGGGCAAGTTTCCAAGAGTAGGGATAAACTCCGGAGAAATATGACAGGGAAAATAATTTGCGCAGAGGTTTAGCCAAAGGTGAGGCACATTGTTTTAAGACGATAGGGGGTATATTATCGGGTCCAGTGGATTTGTTGGCATCGAGCTCTTTGAGGCACCTGTACACTTCGCGAGTCCTGAAAAAAACCCTGTCCATTGAATGGGCGTTACGCTCGGAAACAGGGGGTAACACATCAATTTCGGGTAAAGAAGAATTCGAAGCGAACATAGATGCTAATAAATTGGCCTTGGATTTGCTGTCTGTTATTACCTTCTCATTGTGAATAAAGGAAGGGGTTGAAGTTGTAGTGAAATTCTTCTTGATGGAACTTACCAAGGACCAGAAGTTTTTGCTACCGGAGGTTGCATTTAGGAGTTTACTTCTCAATTTGTTGTCAAATAAGGTTTTGACTTTCTTGATGGCGGTTTTACAAAAATTTCTTTGTTGTATGTACTCTAAACGGAGCGATTCACTCGGGAAGCTCTTGTACGCTCGGAAGGCGGCTTCTTTAGCTTTGATTGCATTCATACACTCCCGATTAAACCATCTGTTGGGCCTAGGCTTCACAGATTTGGAAGAATGGGGAATGAACAAATGCATTCCTGCCTGTATGATCCTGGTGATACGGATAGCGGCGAGTTGGCGTTTCTATTCCGGAAACACAGATTCCAGTCTGTAGACTGGAAAAAATTAATAAGCCCCTGCCAATTGGCCTTCCCATAATGCCATACAGTTCTTCGAACTGGTTTGGGAGGGGTGGGAAATTCGAATAGGAAGTTAGCGCTGATTAGGCAGTGGTCTGAATTGTCGAGAGGTGAATCAACTTCGACGGAGTAACGCGCTGGATGAGAAGTTAGAAAAAGATCAAGGAGATATCTTCCTTGATCAGCAACATCAGGGACTCTTGTGGGATGATCCACAATTTGATGCAAGTTATTGATGTCTGCAAAGAGCTCGACATCCTTGCCAGAAATACTGGTGCCATTTGAGTAAGTCAGCCATTTAACGTTGTGAACATTGAAATCACCCGCAACGATGATTTCACACTCAGGATTGGACGACAAAAATCCCGAGATTTGTTCGGAAATAGTATCAAAAGATAAGGTGGAGGCTTCGTTACTTATGTTAGGGCTTCTGTATAGGAAGCAGAAGAATATGACGAAGAATTTAAAAACTCAAGCGCTGAAGCAAGGGTTACATTTTTCTGATCTACTTGAGTCAAGTTTACTTCAAGTCGATCTGAGGTTACATGGCTTTCAAGTCTACTTGAAGCCGACTTCAAGTCGATCTGAGGTTACAAGACTTTCAAGTATGCATGTAAGCCGACTTCAAGTATGCATGTAATCATAGTAATATTCCGAATATCGAATAGAAAGAAAAACTTTGTTGCAATGTCTTTGTTTTCAATTCCTCTCATGCCGTTTTGTTTTGATTTCCTCTCATGCCGTAAAATAAGCTGCTTATTTTTGTATCCCTCTGTAGTATTATCCCATAGCCACTATTTTACCCTAAAGTTATTAATAAATCCATATCCATAACATGATCCAAAATTTATTGAAAATCGTAATAATAAAAAAATGTTTGGCAGCGAAAACTGTCATCCGTTCGGCTGACGTGGCTCACTGCAACGGGAGGACGAACGTCGCACATAGGTACGACGGCTCTAAACACGTCGCGTATAAAGCCAACGGGAGAATTTCCGGTACGTGAACAAACATTCATACTTATCTAAATAACACTGAGCGATGGACGACGGTCCTTTGAAAAAATTTTACCATTGCCTGTTGTCGTTAAGAAGCAGCCTAATACCGCGGGAAGGACTGAACGACCACCATCCACCACATTGATGGGTGCAGCGAGGGGCACCGGGTTCCAGCTAGTTGCTTATATCTTGAACACGCATTTTCTCATTTTTATCATTTACTGGCATGCTATCTCCATTAGTTTCTTGAGTAATTTGATTTATTTCATTCCTACTTCCTTTGAGTTCTAGGAAAGACACTATAGCCTTATGGTAACTAAAGCAACTAACAAAGTTTTTAGATTGGAAATTGTCCAAAAATCTCATAAATACAGCATCAATTGTTGTTCCATACCTCGTCGTGCTCTGATCTTTATCATTCGACCTAGTTTTTAATTTTTTCAGAACATATTATATAATATGCAGTACATTGTATATAGTATGTAATACATAATATGTATAATACACAGTAAATAATGTAACATACTACCCCAGAGATACTAGAGTCGAATAGGCGAAACGCCGAAACGTATTCCATGTTGCTGAAAGCAATCCAAGCAAAATATTTAAATATTGCAGCCATGTATCTGCAGAGCATGGCAACTTTTGGTCGAGCACCAGCAGCAGACAGCAGCGATGGTGTGCGAGAGGATGAAATGAATGCTGAGAGCAGCTTCTGCATTGCGTGAGTATGAAATGAGTGTGTGTGAGAATAATAATTTTGAGAGCAGCGTATGCATTGTGGGAGTATGAAATGAATGCTGAGAGCAGCTTCTGCATTGCAACATTGAAACGCAATCTCTCCCACCCAGCGCGGGCTATTTTGGTTCGCACACCATAGAATTATACACTGCTGTCTGTAAAAAAGGTTCCCATGCTCTAGCTAGCTACATAGCCACAAGTGCCCAGAAACGGGTGTGCAACGATAGTGCGCGTGATGCGAATTCGTGGCGAAAAAGTGCCAATCGTGCCTAAAGAAGTTAATATTTCAAAAATTAAATAAAATTGTTTTCTGCTGGGTGCAGAATCAATTCTCCAACCTTGCGTCTACCTAATTACTACGCACCACAACCAAATTAAAACAATTTTCTGGCTAATAAAAACTATAGAAGAGTCCTTAGTCCACTTAGACTTAGAGTCCATCTGCACACAACAAAAAGCCTGACAAATGGTTTTGTTGTTTTATAAAAAAAAATTGCAGCAATTAAATACATAATTTGGTTCTTCGTTTTATTTAAAAACTGAACCAAAGAATTAAATAACAATACAAAAATACCTTAGTCTCTCTTCTCCTTGTGCAACTATAGTTTTACCGGTATCGAACTTCCTACAGGAACTTTCATCCATGTGCCATCATATGTAAGTATGTTTCGTTGTGGATTCATCACTCATCAGCCACCTTTCATCTCGGGGCCTCACCTTAAGATTCCAAATCACAAAAGCAGCAGCAAAATTGTGGTGGAGCACTTGCCATATTATTTTTAACTTAAACCATCATTGCTTAACTAAAATTATATTTAAAATCAAATAGTTCACTCATTAATTTAAATTAATTTCTCTAATGGTTTTACAATGGCCCTCTGCTTTAAACTCCACTTTTTTAAATATTTCAATCGTTGTTGACGCACTTTCTATCGCCCAATTATTTACACCCACTCAAATAGTTTAAAATCTACCATGTACAAGCAATCCTTACTAGCTCCACAACCTAATAATGTTTTGTCACTTAGGCAAAAGAATCTGCAAATACCTTACGTGTTTCTTGAATATCAAAACTAGCCTAAGCTAATCAAGCAAAACTTTCTCCACTGCCGACTTCCCTCTTGGTTGGGCCTCAGTTTCTTAACAGTAAGACACAACACCAGCAAACTAGAGCTGCCACGGGTTCGTGTACACGTCATACACGTGTAAACGTGTTTTTATCCTACACGTGTAAAAACACGTGTATTTATTATACACGTGTACCAAAAACACGTGTAATATTTCGATACACGTGTCAACATTTTAGAACAATTTTTAGCAGAAATTAAGAGACGGGTCAATATTTTTGAACTATTTTTAACGGAAAGTAAGAGGCAGGTTTTAGAGTAAATATACATATTTATTCTAAATAGCGGCCGGCTGTGGAGAGGTTTAGGAAAGACGAACCAAAAATTCGCTAGGGCGTCTTGAAACTTTTTTGGTAGCTTTTACATATCACATATAACCTATTATTACCTTTCTAATTTTGGAAAAAAAGTATATATTAATTACTTATTTTTTTTGGAGAAAAACGTAGTTGAAATATGTTTTTTTAAGCTATTGCATAGCTTTTATCGCAGGCTTTGAGCGCGGTGACCGAATCGAGAAATTCGGTAACGAAAAAACCTAACACGGTGCGTCATTGAATAAGGTTTACCCAAACCGCTAAAGCTATAGGACTGAAATTTTGACAGTGCATCCCTATAATGGCATGGACATCCACTAAAAAGCGATATTTCGAAATTCATCCCCTAAGGGGGTGAAATGAGGTTTATCCAAACCGCTAAAGCTATAGGGGTTGAAATTTTGACAGTGCATCCCTATAATGGCATGGACATCCACTATAAAGCGATTTTTCGAAATTCATCCCCTAAGGGGGTGAAATAAGGTTTATCCAAACCGCTAAAGCTATACGGCTGAAATATTGACAGTGCATCCCTATAATGGTGTGGACATCCACTATAAAGCGATTTTTCGAAATTCATCCCCTAAGGGGTTGAAATAAGGTTTATCCAAACCGCTAAAGCTATACGGCTGAAATATTGACAGTGCATCCCTATAATGGTGTGGACATCCACTATAAAGCGATTTTTCGAAATTCATCCCCTAAGGGGGTGAAATGGGGTTTACCTAAACCGCAGGAGCTATAGGGCTGACATTTTGACAGTGCATCCCTATAATGGCATGGACATCCACTAAAAAGCGATTTTTCGAAATGCATCCCCTAAGGGGGTGAAATGGGGTTTACCCAAACCGCAGGAGCTATAGGGCTGAAATTTTGACAGTGCATCCCTATAATGACGGGGACATCCACTAAAAAGCGATTTTTCGAAATTCATTCCCTAAGGGGGTGAAATCGGGTTTACCCAAACACCTGGAGCTATAGGGCTGAAATTTTGACAGTGCATCTCTTTAATGACTTAGACATCCACTAAGAAGCGATTTTTCGAAATTCATTCCCTAAGGGGGTAAAATGGGGTTAACCCACACCGCTGAAGCTGTATAGCCTGACGTAAACATTTTCCATTAACTTCAGCTCTTGCTCTAACTATACATAAGTCGCAAGGTGGAACTTTTGACGAAATAGTATATGAGTATAGTAAAGCACATTCTCAGGAACTCGTTTATGTTGCGCTCTCTCGGGTGACTAATATTGAAAAATTGTATATCACGACAAAAAACGATAATTCTACATTCAAGTTTTATCATAATCGAAGGCAAGCTGCATCGACCGCATCTTTGTTGCAAGAATACAAAAGACTGTCTTTAAATAGTGTTCAGACGATAGCTCAAAGTGTCTTAGATTTCATTAGTAATAGAAATGGCATTTCAATAATGACAATGTTAAAAAAAGAAATTGATGGTTTATTACTCAAAAAGTGATGAACCGATCTTATTGAAATTTTTTGTACATTGCCGGGACTACATAAACACCACCCATAACAATTTTCAGTCTTCAACTGAATAGTTTTCAAGTAAAAAATAGTGAAGGTCACGTGAATTGAAAACTTTGGAAGCTGTTTGCAAGAACACACTTGCACCGACGGACTTCTAACAGGGTTTATTTTTTAGATAATTTCATAGCGAAGAGCTTCACCAATGCATTTGTTATACTAAAAGTTATCGGGAATGGAGATATTAAAATAAATGTAAAAAAATCCTATTCTATTCACAATAGGTTAATTAAAAAGTTATGCGGTGAACCAAATTATGGGCAAACTTAAGGTATTAAACTACACCCTAAAACGAATCGATTCCAATAATAATCTCGTCTATGAGCCAAAATGGCCATAAAAACGCCTTGCCGACTAGCCTATAGTAATTTAACTGAAATAATTTCATTTTTTCAAGTAATATAAACAGAAATCGGTCTCTGAGCCTTCAAGACGAAATATCTCGATTAAAAAGAGAGTTCTAAATTTTACTAATTATAATTTCATACCTTGGCACGTTATTTACCATTATGTTGGATTGAATTTCAATACAATCGGAGCACAATTGCCAATATTCGTCCGCCATTTTGAATGTTAATATTTTGACCACAAATTCGTTATTTGGAACCCCCAAAACCCCCGATACTGAATTTCAGTACAATCGGAACACATTTGCCAAAACTCGTCCGCCATTTTGAACTTTAAAATTTCGTCCACAAATCCGCCATTTGGAACCCTTAAAACCCTCCGATACTGAATTTCAATACAATTGGAACAAAATTGCCAAAATTAGTCCACCATTTACTACAAAACTGCAAAAAAATTCAGGGAGACAATAAGCTCATAATTATCACTAAAGAGTTAAGGGGGGAACCTGGTTTAGAACACTGAAAATTGCATGATATTCGGCACAGTGTTTTAGGTTGCCTAACGTATGAAATGTTTCAAGTACTTTTGAAATAGGTCATAGATACACAGATCTTGCAAAAAAAAATTACTTTCACTTTATTTGATACTGTTAAGCAATAACAATTCGTATTTGTTTGTGGCACTTCTCGCTTGAAGAGTCTCCACTGTGTACACGATAGCGATCGTAGTTTTCATTTGACACATAAAAACCAATACTTTTTTTGAAGCTTAGGGGTTTCTCTTCTATGTGAACCTAAGATATTCAAATAAATGTAAAAAAAATTACACATTTTATGACTGTTTAAAAAAATGTTGGGTTTTTTTTGAAGAAATTTTGAGATAATTTATAAATAATAGTTATTAAAAAAATTTTTTATTGTGATTTTTTAGGTTCACATAGAAGAGAAACTCCTAAGCTACAAAAAAAGTATTGGTTTTTATGTGTCAGATGAAAACTACGATCGCTATCGTGTACACAGTGGAGACTCTTCAAGCGAGAAGTGCCACAAACAAAAATACGAATTGTTATTGCTTAACGGTATCAAATAAAGTGAAAGTATTTTTTTTTTTGCAAGATCTGTGTATCTATGACCTAGTATTTCAAAAGTACTTGAAACATTTCATACGTTAGGCAACCTAAAACACTGTGCCGAATATCATGCAATTTTCAGCGTTCTAAACCAGGTTCCCCCCTTAATCATTCAATCATGATGAAGATTAGATTTCATAATCACAAATCATTCTGGTGATTAGATTTTTCCCAAGATTACTCCAGGTAATCTTGATTAGTGATTGATTTAATCATGATTAGTTTTAGTCATGATTATTAGTCTGATTGAAAAATTAGTCGAATGTGCCCAACCCTGCCACTCGGGGACGCGTACTCCATTATGAAGCCCACTGGCTCTAAACAATTAAATAAGCCGTAAATATTATAAAGAGTTTAATTTCATGAAATTTCTGTAAATTCACATAATAAATACAACATATTCACAATCGTTAATAAAATTACATCGTTTATCAATGATTTGAGACTAGAATTTGTAAATACACGTGTAAAAGATATACACGTGTATAAAAGTTACACGTGTATCAAGTACACGTGTCATTACACGTATTTTACACGTGTACACGTGTTGTACTTACACGTGAATTTAAATACACGTCAAAATATTGGAGCTCTACAGCAAACCCATGCAGGAAACCGGCAACAATATCCTTGGATGGTTTTTTACTCTAAAAAATTACCCTTTTCAGCTTGCTCTTCTAAATCCGGCTTCTTTTCTCAAACTATTCTTGTAAGGCAAAGACAATATTTCCTTGTACGGTTATTCGAATTTCCTAATTCTCTCCTTGGACAACCCTGTCTTTTCCTTTCCACAATTTGGATTTATTAAAAAAAAAATGGTTACACCGTGTCACTTTTTTCAAAGAACACCACCCGAATTTTTCTCCACAGAAAAAAACAACTACCCCTTGCAAAACATTTTTGCCAATCCCCCCCGAAGTTTACATTTATAAACAAATTCAGTTTTTCCTCCTCCAAAATTTGATTTTTTTTCTCCGCCACTCCAAAATTTTGAATTTCCGAAAGGTGTTTTCATTAGGAGTTTGAAAATTTCCGCGAGGGAGATATCACCCACTGTTGCATCCTGTAGTGACATCGAACGAACTTCCGTCCTAAAAAGATCCTTGCAATCTCACCACACCAAGAGGTGAAAATCAGAGTTTGAAAGCAACAGCAAACAGCAACCAAAATTCTTAAATTTGTGCTTTGCTATGCTATTAAACTGCAAAAGCTTCGATTAATTTTGCTGCGAGTTCCTTTACCACCCTTTTCAAGTACACCCAACTCTTTTTTTACACGGTAGATACGTTCCAACGAAAACCGTGTAAAAAACCGTTTAAAAAAGACATGCTACTCATATTAAAATTGAGGATGTGTTCCACAACTTTAAAAAACCGTGTAAGCTCAAAAAAAGAGCCTTGGGGTGACCTAAAAACCGTGCAAAAAAAGTATAATAGTACTAAAAACCAACAATTATTATAATGAAAAACAAAATATATTTAATATATGTATATTATTATTAAAAACAAAAACAAAATATGTATAGTTCATACATATTATTATTAAAAAAGTATGTATAAAATAAATAAAAAACAAATTATAATTCAAAATAATAATATTAAAAAAATATAAAAGTAATAAAGAGATACTTCCGTCCATAATTGTGAAAATCCAAATTAAATAAAAAAATAATTTAAACTATTCACCGCTACTGGATAATAAGCGCGAACGTTTATTACCGACTGGACATAAATCGCTTTCATCACTAGAGATGTGTAACACATCTGGCGATTATGAATCCAATAAAGAATCTGGTTCATTATTGACGTTCTCTGATGTTGGCTTTTTTTTCATTACGAAATCTGTAATCAGCTGCTGTGTTTTTGGTTTCTCAAGTTGCTTATACAGTTCTTGATACCCAGCCGTACAGATCTGCAGGTTACGTTTACATTTAAGTGCACGTTCCATGTCGGGATCATATGTCAGAAAATGATGTGTCATACTTGTAGCAAATTTCAAACCCTCGCGAATTAAATTAACTGTTAGTTGAGGAATTTCAACTTCGTCTTCATCATCCTGGTTCTCATTACTAGCATCAACGGTTGCAGCTTCAATTAGATTCTCTTCATCCAAAGGTTTATCAATCATCAATTCATCGATGTCCGCAGACTCAAGGTTTTCAAAGCCTTCACCACCAATTGCGTGTGATAGATTTATAATTTCAGAACACACAATTGATGCTTGTGTTACAGAATTTCCACTTTTGACGCATTCTGGCCAAATTTTTCTCCAACAAGCATTTAGAGTAGATGTCCGCAATTGTTTTATGGCAAAAGAAGCATGTGTAATACAATCCATAATTGTATAATTTTCCCATGCCTGTACGACCGTCAAGTCCCCTGGCTCGACTGAATCCAAAATATATTTAAATGCTTGTTTTATATAATAAATTTTAAATGTGGCTATTATACCCTGATCCAATGGCTGAATCAGTGAAGTGGTATTAGGCGGCAAAAACACCAACTGAATATTTGGATGATCTATCACATGATGGCTGGGGTCGTTATCGACGAGCAAAAGTACTTTGAATTCAAGCCCCTTTTGATCCATATATTTTTCTACTTCAATAACGAAGCACTCGTGGAACCATTTTATAAATAAAGCCGACGTCATCCATGCCTTTTTATTCGCCATCCAATGATCTGGAAGCTGTTTAATATTTTTTCCTCTCAAAGCTCGTGGCATGAGTGATCGGTTTACCAGAGGTTTTAAAATCGTATCTCCAGATGCGTTGCTGCACAATAAGAACGTCACGCGATCCTTCGCCGCTTTGAAACCACCAGCAGATTTTTCTGATTTCGATATGTAGGTTCTGGTAGGCATTTTTTTCCAATATAATCCCGTTTCGTCGGCATTAAATACTTGATCTGTCGTATAACCCCCGTCTTGAATTATTTTTACTAGCTTTTCTGGAAAGATCTTTGCAGTATTTTCATCACCTGACGCTACTTCACCTTTTATTTTTACATTGTGAAATGCGTGTCTTTTTAGAAATCCTGTCAGCCATCCCTCACTTGCATTAAATATCAGTTTCTTTGTGGAACTAGTTGATGGCTCCGATTCCACAAGTCGTTCGTATATCTAAGTCCCTTCTCTTTTATAAGCTTTCCATCTATCGGTATTTCTTTCCGCAGTACATCCTCTATCCAAAACACTAAAAGTTTTTCCGTTTTCTCTAAGATAGTATTTCGACTGTATGATGATGTTTTGGAACTGACATTCGATCCAGAAATTACAGATTGTCGAATGGAATCTTAATTTTTTTTTTATTGTTCTAATTGTCGCTTCATTCAAACCGAAATTTTTGCCAACAGATGTAGGACCTGCACCTCTCTTAAGACAGTCTAAGATTTTAATTTTAGTTTCTAAAGAAATCCCTTGTCTCTTCCGATTATTTTTTGATTTTTCAGACATCTTATTAAGCTATAATAAAATTTAAATAAAAATCACTTATTGAACAATTTTCTAAACCAGATTTTCGCAATAATATGTTATTACCTTTTTGTTGTAAGTAAATCCACACAGAAATTATATTGGCACTAAAACTTATAAAAAAAAGTGCCATGGCTTCTCGATGGCACAGTAGACATGAATAGACCCCAAGGATAAGACATATTCATGTCAAAAACAAAAACAAAAACAACAAAAACAATAAAAACAACAAAAACAACAAAAACAGCAAAAACAACAAAAACAACAAAAACAACAAAAACAACAAAAACAACCAAAACAACAAAAACAACAAAACCAACAAAAACAGCAAAAACAACAAAAACAACAAAAACGGCAAAAACAACAAAAACAACAAAAACAGCAAAAACAACAAAAACTACAAAAACAGCAAAAACAACAAAAACAGCAAACGCAACAAAAACAACAAAAACAACAAAAACAGCAAAAACAACAAAACCAACAAAAACAGCAAAAACAACAAAAACAACAAAAACAGCAAAAACAACAAAAACAACAAAAAGAACAAAACAACAAAACCAACAAAAACAGCAAAAACAACAAAAACAACAAAAAACAACAAAACCAACAAAAACAGCAAAAACAGCAAAAACAACAAAACCAACAAAAACAACAAAAGCAACAAAAACAGCAAAAACAACAAAAACAGCAAAAACAAAAAAAACAACAAAAACAACAAAAACAGCAAAAACAACAAAAACAACAAAAACAGCATAAACAACAAAAACAACAAAAACAGCAAAAGCAACAAAAACAACAAAAACAGCAAAAACAACAAAAACAACAAAAACAGCAAAAAAACTAAAATTTATCCTAAAAGTATGCCAAACAGTAATTAGTCATGGTAACGATTTTCGTCTCCGCACATTCTTTCAAATAGACTCCAGGGATAAGACATATTCATGTCAAAAAATATTTTTTTCTTGGACACACTCTTGAATACAATTACATTCTTAATGATGTAACCTAACCTAATTTTAAATAGACAAATATAAAATGCGTCTAAAAAAAATTCTGGGAATTCCCCCAATTATATTTTTCTTTTGTAACCGGGTGTACCAAAATTTTTTTGAACATCGTGTTAGAACAAATAATATTTTGCTTTTTGTGGACCGTGTTATTTCAAATTCGTGTAAAAAAAGACCGTGTAAAAACAGAGTTGAGTTTATTTTGCTGTAAAGAGCCTTTGCTTGGCTGCTAAAAGCTTTAAGCCCTTCCTTATGCTGGTCGTCCACTGGAAGCGTATTCGAGCGGCTACGCGCTTCGGCTACATGAGTGTCGGCTATGCGCGACAAATACAACATAAAGAATTTCATACAAACATCGTCCACTGCAAGCGGCTTTGAGCGAGCGGTTATAGCCGTATTCGAGCGTGCCGCGCGAATCCAAATTAATTTGGATCGGTCGCGCGTAGCCGCTCTATTCAGGAAATAATTGAAGAGCGATATTCCAAAACGTACTAAGTCAATTTTTGTTTAATTTTAATATTGTATTGCTTTCGAATCTATGACGTAGTAGTTATGCATTCACATAAACATTTATCACAAATCATACTCATTCCGATGTATAATGGGTCATACAAATGAATTTTCCATCAATTTCAATAGCTAGTATTCATATTGAATTTTTTAATGTTTTTTTTATATTAAAAATAAAGATTTGAAAAATACTATTCTTTCTTTTGCTGGGCTGAACTTTCTGAGGACCGAAAACATTTACCATAGTATCATAATTTTACTATGAAATTTTATTTCAAAATGTACTAAGTAATTGACTTAGGCCATTTGCCAAAATACCATTTCGAATTTTTCACATTTCCCAGGGCACTTCGATATCCCAAAGTGTGCCAAAATACCAATTCACACATTTCAATGACAATGAAAAACTTTTATGTAAAAATGGACGGAGAAACAACATTTGTAGAAAATTTATTAAAATTTTATTATGTTAGATTCGATTGTTAAATTTATTCTCTTTCTTATAAATAACTAGCATAAAACCCGCGTGCCTTGCAACGCCTTTAAAAACTGTTTATTATGTGCGATGTTTTCCTTAAAAAAAAACCAACAAAAAAGTCAGCTGTTATTATCCCTAAAAAGGGTTTATTATAGTGCATTTTTTTAATAAATATGGTAAACAAATTACTGCGAATATCACCTCTCCTCAACAAATCTGCAAGTTTTAAAGTAGATTGGCATGTATATGTCATCAAGAAAAGTGACATTTTAGGGTTTGACGAACGTTCGTTAAGTATGTTCGCCTATTTACGTGGATGTAAGAAATTATGAAGCAATCACAAATGAATATTAAATAAAGTGAATTTCGAGTCATTCATTTCTACGTGATTATAGGGATGCACTGTCAAAATTTCAGCCCTTCAGCTTCAGAGGTTTGGGTTAACCCCATTTCATCCCCTTAGGGGATGAATTTCGAATACTCGCCTCTTAGTGGATGTCCATGTCATTATAGGGATGCACTGTCCAAATTTCAACCCTGTAGTTCCAGTAGTTTGGTAAACCAAATTTTACCCCTTTAGGGGATGAATTTCGAAAAATCGCTTCTTAGTAAATGTCCACGATGCACTGTCAAAATTTCAGCCGTTTAGCTCCAGCGGTTTGGCTTAACCCCATTTAACCCCCTTAGGGGATAAATTTCAATCGTCCCTAAGTGGATGCCCACGTCATTGTAGTGATGCACGGTCAAAATTAGAGCCCTCCAGCTTCAGCGGTGTGGGTTAATCCCATTTCACCCCATTAGGGGATAAATTTCGAAAAATCGCTTCTTAGTGGATGTCCACGTCATTAAGGGGATGCACTGTCAAAATTTCAGCCCTATAGCTCCAGCGGTTTGGATAAACCCCATTTCACCCCCTTAGGGGATGAATTTCGAAAAATCGCTTTATAGTGGATGTCCACTCCATTATAGAGATGCACTGTCCAAATTTCAGCCCTATAGCTTTAGCGGTTTGTAAAAACCCCATTTCACACCCTTAGGGTATGAATTTCGAAAAATCGCTCTTTAGTGGATGTAAACGTCATTATAGGGATGCTCTGTCAAAATTTCAGCCGTATAGCTTTAGAGGTTTGTATAAACCCCATTTCACACCCTTAGGGGATGAATTTCGAAAAATCGCTCTTTAGTGGATGTCCACGTCATTATAGGGATGCACTGTTAAAATTTCAATTCTATAGCTCCAGCGGTTTGGATAAACCCTATTTCACCCCCTTAAGGGATGAATTTCGAAAAATTGCTTTATAGTGGATGTCCACGCCATTATAGAGATGCACTGTCAAAATTTTAGCCCTATAGCTCCAACGGTTTGGATAAACCCCTTTTCACCCCCTTAGGGAATGAATTTCGAAAAATCGC
This sequence comes from Thereva unica, assembly GCA_949987705.1. Taxonomy (NCBI): domain Eukaryota; kingdom Metazoa; phylum Arthropoda; class Insecta; order Diptera; family Therevidae; genus Thereva; species Thereva unica. The sequence goes on along the minus strand of CATLJY010000347.1, from coordinate 41,726 downwards.
TTTTTAGTGGATGTAAACGTCATTATAGGGGTGCACTGTCAAACTTTCAGCCCTATAACTCCAGCGGTTTGGGTAAACCCGCTTAGGGGATGAATTTCGAAAAATCGCTTCTTAGTGGATGTCCACGCCATTATAGGGATGCACTGTCAAAATTTCAGCCCTATAGCTCCAAAGGTTTGGATAAACCCCATTTCACCCCCTTAGGGGATGAATTTCGAAAAATCGTTTCTTAGTGGATGACCACGCCATTATAGGAATGCATTGTCAAAATTTCAGCCCTATAGCTCCAACGGTTTGGATAAACCCCATTTCACCCCCTTAGGGGATGAATTTCGAAAAATCGCTTCTTAGTGGATGTCCACGCCATTATAGGGATGCACTGTCAAAATTTCAGCCCTATAGCTCCAGCGGTTTGGGTAAACCCCATTTCACCCCCTTAGGGGATGAATTTCGAAAAATCGTTTCTTAGTGGATGTCCACGCCATTATAGGAATGCACTGTCAAAATTTCAGCCCTATAGCTCCAACGGTTTGGATAAACCCCATTTCACCCCCTTAGGGGATGAATTTCGAAAAATCGCTTCTTAGTGGATGTCCACGCCATTATAGGGATGCACTGTCAAAATTTCAGCCCTAAAGCTCCAGCGGTTTGGGTAAACCCCATTTCACCACCTTAGGGGATGAATTTCGAAAAATCGCTTCTTAGTGGATGTCCACGCCATTATAGGGATGCACTGTCAAAATTTCAGCCCTATAGCTCCAACGGTTTGGATAAACCCCATTTCACCCCTTAGGGGATGAATTTCGAAAAATCGCTTCTTAGTGGATGTCCACGCCATTATAGGGATGCACTGTCAAAATTTCAGCCCTATAGCTCCAGCGGTTTGGGTAAACCCCATTTCACCCCCTTAGGGGATGAATTTCGAAAAATCGCTTCTTAGTGGATGTCCACGCCATTATAGGGATGCACTGTCAAAATTTCAGCCCTATAGCTCCAGCGGTTTGGGTAAACCCCATTTCACCCCCTTAGGGGATGAATTTCGAAAAATCGCTTCTTAGTGGATGTCCACGCCATTATAGGGATGCACTGTCAAAATTTCAGCCCTATAGCTCCAACGGTTTGGATAAGCCCCATTTCACCCCCTTAGGGGATGAATTTCGAAAAATCGCTTCTTAGTGGATGTCCACGCCATTATAGGGATGCACTGTCAAAATTTCAGCCCTTTAGCTCTAGCGGTTTAAGTTGTGCGTTGTCTGTCAGTCAGTTACTTTTTATACAATAGAAAAAAATCCCCTTGCAACTTATTGAACCCCATTTCACCCCCTTCAACCCTTTTGTTCTCTATAAAAAGTAGCCTATGTCCGTCTCCAAGGTCTAAACTATGTCTGTTGCAAATTTCATCAAAATCGGTTTAGTGGTTTAGGCGTGAAAGCGTAACAGACAGACAGACAGACAGACAGACAGACAGACAGACAGACAGACAGACAGACAGACAGACAGAGTTACTTTCGCATTTATAATATTAGTAAGGATTGATTGAGCGTTCGTTATCCCTGATTGCAATATTTTTTTAGTTTCTTCCTGCAAAATTATTGTAAACATTGTATGATGTCTCCTTGCAAGTGTTTAAAACAAACAAAAAAATAATAATAATTGGTTTCCAGTTACGTTTTGTTTTTATTCTTTGGTGTAATTAAATATTAATTTTTTAAATTAATTAACTGTAAATCTATTTCCACTTGATATTAAAATAATTAGACAATCATATTTGTTTTTGTTTGCATAATATTTTTCTTCAAACATTTGCAAAGCCCATCTCCGTTTAGCTAAGGAACAAACTTATTATTAAGCCGTTCTTGCATTTCCAATTTTCCTTTATTGTTATTACTTGTTTGCGTTTTTAAATTTATTTAACGGCTGACTTGATTAAAGTAAAAACTGAAATGTTTATAATAATTTTACACATTTCCATAGACGCAAACCGTCGAAAATCAAATTTACCAATTGAAATGGGTTTTCCATACAAATTGACATTTGAATTGCTATTTTGGCACAGACCCTTAGTACATTATGAAAATGTACCACCATAAATAAAACCATTTTTTTCATATAAAATGTAGCAAATTTATTTATATTTTTATAAATAATAGTTTCTTTTATCGTTTTTTTGAGAAAGTAAATAATATTACAGCCCTTTAGGCGAGAGTGAAAGTGATATTCAGTTTTTTTTTATTTCCCACTAATTACATCATAAGAACTTAGCACGTTTTGGAATATCGCTCTTCAATTTTCTCCAAATAGTACAGGAAAAATAGCGGAAATGATTGGATACAGGCTGAAAATTGGCACAGAGCTTCCTTTTAGGGTTCTCAATAAGGTGTTATAAAGTCTACCGATTTTCTACCCCAGGAAGCTCATTTTTTAGGGGGTTTTAGGGTCAATATATCAGTTTTTTGCAAATACATCTCAAACCGTAAGTCCTATAATAAAATAATGTTGACAAAGTTTGTAGATCGTGCGATTCTCTACTCGATTCCCGTTTTAAAGATTTAAAATATGTACTCATATGCACTCATTCACGACTTGTATAGGTTATCAGACGTTCAACGTAGTAGTCCAACGTTGTTAATTTTTTTAGGGATGGTTCCTGGATGCATTTGAAGAAATAGTGTTTTAGAGAGGAGGTTAACTACTAAAATACAGGGTGTTTACGAGAAAGAAAATGTATTTTGTTTCAATTTATTTAGAGTTGAATAACTAGTTTACTAATTATCGTAAACCAATATACTTAGAGTCCTCTTCTAGGTGAATGTGTGATCTTTTATTTGATATAAATAACAGGAACTTGAGTGAATCCATTTGTATGTAGGTTGGCAGCATGAGCAAAATGCTAAAAAAACGAATAAAATTGTGATTTTGTATTATAACCCCTTATTGAGAACCCTAAATGGAAGCTTTGTGCCAATTTTCAACCTGTACCCAATCATTTCCGCTATTCCGCTTTTTTCGGCTTAATTTAACTGTACTAAAAGCCTTCTATATTTACAAATCACAATTATTATGTCAAATTTACTTCAAACTGAGCAGCATGAAAAGCTTGCAGTGGACGACCCCTGTAGCGTGTAGCCGCGTATCTCAGAGACGCTTGTAGCCGCTCATGTCGCCGAAGCGCGTAGCCGCTCGAATACGCTTCCTGTGGACGACCAGCCTTATGCTTTGACTGCTAGCAATTACTGCGCAAGGCAAAGTCTAGTAATAACAAGTCTTTCATCTTCATACAAAAATTTCCGACCGTTGATTGTGTGCGTGCATGTATGAACATCACTGCTGAGCAAAACTCAACGCATACTTCGTGAACTCGGCGAGACAAAGCCAGATTCTCTCTTTACGATAAAGTATGAAGAACAGAAAAGGAAAGAAAATTGAATCAGTTTTTTTATTTCATAAATCAAAACAAACGAGCAAATATGCACCAATACATCCCCATATAAACTCATAAAATTTTCCGACTTATGGTTGTATTCCAGCGCGTATAAAAATGTTGCATTCTCTCTCTGATAGCCTGACATCGTCATTTGAAAAACTTGTGCATGCAGCTGTTCGTCTTTCACTCATTAACCATATGAAGATGAAAGACTTGTTCATTTCTAGACTTTGGCGCAAGGGTGCAAAGTTTAACGTAGGCTTTTTATTTTGCTTTTGACATGAATATGTGTTATCCCTGGGGTCTATTTGAAAGAATGTGCGGAACGGAAATGACCATGACTCATTTTTTGTTTTGTTTTGTTTATTCTTTCGTCATTGGGTGGACTTTTTTTTGTTCTATCGCTGCGAGTTCTTGTTCCAAGAGTGAGAAAAAGTGTCGAGGATTTTTTACTTTGTGTGAGATTTTTTAAACAGCTTATGCCTCCTCTACACATCGGAAGATGCCTCAGCCCTGGATACATCCGCCGATGTGTAGAGGGGGTTTTTGCTCGTCTCCGGACAATATTTAACATCCGGAGATACGTCTGTCCTGAATCCATTCTTGACGGATTTTGAGCCAGACGTCAGAGCGAACGCAAGGCTTGTGTCCACACATCTGCCGACGCATCAGTGTTGTGCGCATTTTTAATGCAGGTGGACGATTTTTTGATGTCTTGCGTCTTCCGATGATCAGCACAGACTGATTGATACGCGGACGTGTGGACGGCTCGCGGATTTATTCCCGGATGCATCTGTGGATCATCTCCCGGATGTATCTTTCGATGTGTAGTGCAGGCTTTAGAAAAGGTGTGCTTGAGTCGTCCGTCGCGCGATATTTTTGTGTTTTCGAAGCGGGGCGGAATCAGAGTCGATATCAGGGAATTTTCTTACTACGCAGTTTGCGGATTGAGTGGGGTGCGGTCGCGGTGCGTTTAGAATTTTTGCAAAAGCACAATTTTTTTATTTTGAACGATTTCGTTTCGTGTGTTTGTATTCTGTTACATTGTGGAAAAAGGACAACTTGAAACACGTCCTGGCACTGACATATAATAATGCTTATCAGCAATTATTCCCATACAAACCGATGGCACCAAAAAGGTATAGTCGCTCGCTCATCCATAAGCCCCCAAACTGATAGAAGCACTCAGAAATAAAATCAGGTTAAATCAATTAGAAAAAAATAGACGGGTATAGTGATGTTTATATCTTTTGCTCTTTTCCCCATAAGCCCCCGGATTTTGACATACAGAATGACAGTTGCTAAAACAGGCGTTAAGAACTTAAATCAGATACACATAAAATTTGCAAATTAATGAAAAAAGGCATTTTAAAAGGTGAAAAAGTGAAAATAGTGTTTATTAATTTTTTTAAACAAAATATTTGTGTTGTTTTAATGTTTTAAGTACGTATTTAAAAAAATGTAAATTTCAAAAATGATTCCGGTGTTTACATGGAGTGAAAAAAGGTTTGTAGCTTATGGAACAAATTGGTGACATGAAAAATTTCTCATAAGCAGTCCATTCTATATGTCAGTGATACATATATTGTTGTGTGCAGATATACATATATTGTTGTGTGCATTCCTTTCGACCTCCTCCATTCCTTTCCAATAAAAACAAGAAGATGATTTCCAATAAGAACAAGAAACAAATAGACCCCAGGGAAAAATGCCAAAAACAAGAATGGTAAAAATCGATATCACTAAAAAAGATCTTTTTAGAGCCTACGTAGGCCTTGTAACAGAAGATGGGCTACCTTTTAATATTTTAAATTCACTAAATTTCAGAAATATTATTGATCCTATTTGTAATGGTTTGAGTGCTATTCACGGTAGAAAATTTCGTAATGCCAGAAAAACGGTTTCTACTGTGGCTGACCAAATTCGAAATTCCATAAAATCTGAAATGAAAGGAAGGCTGATATCTATTCAGATTGACAGTGCTACTAGATTATCGCGAACGGTTTTTGAAATTAGCGCACAATTTATTGCATATGATAAAATTCAATCGAGACTACTAGCGATGACAGAACTAAAAGGAAGTAGGGCAAGCACTTCTAAAAATCTTGCAACAAGAATTTTGCTCACATTAAATATCTATGAGATATCTTTGCAGCAAGTAGTGTCTGTTACTTCAGACAACGGGTCTAATATGATCAAGTCCTCGAAACTTCTGTATGAAGTTCAAACATATCCAGAGTCTGAGGAAAACGATGCAGAAGAACGTAATGCAGTTTACTTAGAAAATTTAAATAGTTTTGAACAGTTTGACGAATCAGCTCTGCAAATTGGTATTCTTCAACATTGTCGGTGTGCTGCACACACTTGTCAATTATGTGCGCTTGATTTAAGCAAAGTGATCTCTATCAAAAATCAGTTGTTACAGTGCAGGAGCTTGACGAAATTTCTTAAAAAGCCTTCCAATGGCTTCAAGGAGTTATTCCAAATAAAAAATTTAAGAATACCTGGATTGGATTGCGCTACCAGATGGGGATCTACATATAAAATGATGGAAGATCTTAAAAACTCCGTATTCTAGCTAACGTGCATAGTGTGAATAATGAAAACGATGACGAAAACTTCGAATTAAATGCATCGTTGTGGACTTTTATTGAAGTGTATGTAAAATTGTTCTCGCCGCTTCAGAGATCTATAATCAAATTTCAAGGAGAGCAACTGCACTATGGAGATTTTTATTCTAGTTGGCTGAAATGCAAGTTAGCGACCAAAAAAATAGTTGACGCAGAATAGTTCAGAAGCATTTCTAACAAAGTCTGTGGGACAGAAACTGTGCAATTCTTTTAAAGTGCGAGAAAGAAAACTCTTGGACAATGAAGGATTTAACGCATCCTTATTTCTTGACCCGCGGTTCTATCATTTGAAAAGTGCAACAAATAAATTGAAAGCTATACGTTTTTTGTTAAAATTGTGGGAACAATTTAAAAAAATAACACCTGATATAAATGGAGCAGAGCATCCACAAAATTGTACGGGCCAAGGAGATCTAACAACTTTAAATGATGATGGAGATGAAAATGAAATGTTAAATAATTTTTTACTACAAGGGATTGCGAATAATTTTCCAAATAATTGGGACCTGCAAACAAAATTACAACTAGTTGGGATGTGGGTTCGACCCTTTCGGTCCACACGATCAACTTCCCAGTATGATGGATGTTGAATATTATAATTGGATATTTTAATAATAAATGAACAATAGGCAATATAGAATATATGCATAATACCGAGAATTTGTCACAATTGTTTATCAATATTTTCGCTAAAATGTCAAACTAAATGTGCGCACTTACAAGATTAGGATGACGAAAATGTATATAAAATTGATGTATTAATGTTTTTCGGCACCTCAATGAAGTCGATATAGTTTTTAGTTCGCACGGTATCGTGCAGGTACAAAAATCACTTAAGTCATTTAAACCAAAAACCCGCTGGACGGAATATTATAAAAATATTTGCAGATTATATTGTCGCTAATACGCTTCGAACGGCACCTTAAGCAAGTCAATATCTTTTGTGATTCGGGCCATATCGTGCAGGTACAAAAATCACTTACGCCGCTTAAACAAAAAAACGGCTCGACCGAATTTTATGAAAATCTTTTCAGATCATATTTTGGTTAATACTCTTCGAACGGCACGTCAACTAAGTCGATATCTTTTATAGTTCGCGCGATATCGTGCAGGTACAAGAATCACTTAAGTCATTTAAACCAAAAAACCGCTGGACCGAATATTATAAAAAAAATTTCAGATAATATTGTCGCTAATACGCTTCGAACGGCACCTCAAGTAAGTCAATATCTTTCGTGGTTCGGGCGATATCGTGCAGGTACAAAAATCACTTACGTCGCTCAAACAAAAAAACGGCTGGACCGAATTTCATGAAATTCTTTTCAGATCACATTTCGGTTAATATCTACGCTTCGAACAACACCTCAACGAAGTCGATATCAGTTTTGGTTCGCGCGATATCGTGCAGGAATAAATGACCACATCCGTACGCACATACACAATTGTTCCCATAAAATTATATACAGGGTGTCCCGCATAAACTTACAAAGCTCCTGGGACCTTGAAAGATGAAAATACGTTGAAATTTTCGATTTCGATTTTCAGACCGATTACAATAACTTCCTATACTGGGGAAGTTAAAAATATTCTCCAGTTTTTTGCGGAAGTGATCTGAACGTTCTGGAGTATTGGAAAGCAAAGAAACATTCGGATCCGGAGTTATATGCCCTTGCAAATATATGTTTTGCTATACCTCCAACACAAGTTTCTGTGGAAAGAGCGTTCTCTGCTCTAAAGTTTATATTATCAGACTTAAGAAATCAACTAAAGCCCGATGTGCTTGAAGATATTTTACTGATAAAATTAAACCACTCCATTTATATCAGGTGTTATTTTTTTAATTGTTCCCATAAAATTATATACAGGGTGTCCCACATAAACTTACAAAGCTCCTGGGACCTTGAAAGAAGAAAATACGTTGAAACTCATATTTTAAATTGCGCTATTTTTAAAAAATCAAAAAACAATACCGTGGATTTTTTATATGTTAAAATATAAACGTTTCCCTTTAATTTGACGCTAATAACGTCAAGATCGGTGAGGGTGTTTTTGAGAAATTGATGTTTGAAGTTTGTGACTAAATTGTGACTAAATTGTGACTGAATAGCTAATAAAAACAAATAGTTTTGTAATTACATTTTATAATCGTACCAGTCTATCAAAACACATCCCCTAGAAGTAGAAAATATTTTTTCCCTAATGAATTTAAGCCATTTAGTAAATTTAGTTTGAATAAAACCGCGATTTTTGATATAATTTGTTAATAATTAATTTCCAGCGTTAACACGACAATTTCGTTAAAACAACGTTATTTCTGGTAGATTTGGGATTAGAACTAACGAAAAAAAATACGTTTACCGATATAAAAAATAGTCGTCGTTTTTTTGTCCGATTTGACGTGGATATATATATATATATATATATATATATATATATATATATATATATATATATATATATATATATCTATATTAATAAAGGAAAGTGTGTGTCTGTGTGTCTGTGTGTCTGTGTATCTGTGTGTCTGTGTATCTGTGTGTCTGCTTGTGCGTACCGTCACGCATTGTAGCCAAACTAGAAGAGATAGAAATCTGAAATTTTTTTTGTAGATGCATGGATACCCCAGAAGGTGGAAGTAAGTTTCCGTTTTTCGCTATTTTGATTAGTTTTTTTTTAATTAATTAATTAGTACGATTTGTCACCATTTTTTACGCTCTACGCCTGGTATCTCGGCTAATGTATATCGTAGAACATTATGAATGCCACCAATTGAAAGATTAGACAATTCTGGTTTAAAATTATTTGTTTCAAATCTCAGAAAGGCGATTTTTCGAAATTCATCCCCTAAGGGGGTGAAATGGGGTTTACCCAAACCGCTGGAGCTATAGGGCTGAAATTTTCACAGTGAATCCCAATAATGACGTGGACATCCACTAACAAGCGATTTTGCGAAACTCATCCCATAAGGGGGTGAAATGGGGTCAACCCAAAACCGCTGGAGCTATAGGGCTGAAATTTTGACAGTGAATCCCAATAATGACGTGAACATCCACTAACAAGCGATTTTTCGAAATTCGTTCCCCAAAGGGGGAAATGGGGTTTACCCAAACCGCCTGAGCTATAGGGCTGAAATTTTGGCAGTGCATCCCTATAATGACGTGGACATCCACTAAGAGGCGATTTTTCGAAATTCATCCCCTAAGGGGGTGAAATGGGGTTTACCAAACCGCTGGAGCTATAGGGCTGAAATTTTGACGGTGCATCCCTATAATGGCGTGGACATCCACTAAGAAGCGATTTTTAGAAATTCATCCCATAAGGGGGTGAAATGGGGTCAACCCAAAACCGCTGGAGCTATAGGGCTGAAATTTTGACAGTGAATCCCAATAATGACGTGAACATCCACTAACAAGCGATTTTTCGAAATTCGTTCCCCAAAGGGGGAAATGGGGTTTACCCAAACCGCCTGAGCTATAGGGCTGAAATTTTGGCAGTGCATCCCTATAATGACGTGGACATCCACTAAGAGGCGATTTTTCGAAATTCATCCCCTAAGGGGGTGAAATGGGGTTTACCAAACCGCTGGAGCTATAGGGCTGAAATTTTGACGGTGCATCCCTATAATGGCGTGGACATCCACTAAGAAGCGATTTTTAGAAATTCATTCCATAAGGGGGTGAAATGGGGTCAACCCAAAACCGCTGGAGCTATAGGGCTGAAATTTTGACAGTGCATCCCTATAATGACGTGGACATCCACTATAAATAGATTTTTCGAAATTCATCCCCTAAAGGGGTGAAATGGAGTTAACCCAAACCGCTGGGGCTGAAGGGCTGAAATTTTGACAGTGCATCCTTATAATCACGTGGAAATGAATGACTCAAAATTTACTTTATTTAGGATTCCTTTGTCACTTCTCTTGATGACATATACACACCAATCTCTGCTTCAAAACTTGCAGATTTGTTGAGCAGAGGTGATATACGCAGCAATTTGTTTACCATGTTTATTAAAAAAATGCTCTATAATAAACCTTTTTTAGGGATAATAACAACTGACTTTTTTGTTTGTTTTCTTTTCAAGGAAAACAGTGCACATAATAAACAGTTTTTATTTAAAGGCGTTGCAAGGCACGCGGGTTTTATGCTAGTCAATCAATACAATTAGTTGCCGGAAGATTCATTGTTATTGTAGTAGTTGCACTTAAGATACTTGCACCAGAAAATATAATTTTTTCCAGGTTTCTTCAGAAATAATCTTCTATCTATATTAATAAAAGAAAGTGTGTGTCTGTAAGTCTGTGTGTCTGTGTGTCTGTGTGTCTGTGTATCTGTGTGTCTGCTTGTGCGTACCGTCACGCATTGTAGCCAAACTAGAAGAGATAGAAATCTGAATTTTTTTTTGTAGATGCATGGATACCCCAGAAGGTGGAAGTAAGTTTCCGTTTTTCGCTATTTTGATTAGTTTTTTTTTAATTAATTAATTAGTACGATTTGTCACCATTTTTTACGCTCTACGCCTGGTATCTCGGCTAATGTATATCGTAGAACATTATGAATGCCACCAATTGAAAGATTAGACAATTCTGGTTTAAAATTATTTGTTTCAAATCTAAGAAAGGCGATTTTTCGAAATTCATCCCCTAAGGGGGTGAAATGGGGTTTACCCAAACCGCTGGAGCTATAGGGCTGAAATTTTGACAGTGAATCCCAATAATGACGTGGACATCCACTAACAAGCAATTTTGCGAAACTCATCCCATAAGGGGGTGAAATGGGGTCAACCCAAAACCGCTGGAGCTATAGGGCTGAAATTTTGACAGTGAATCCCAATAATGTCGTGAACATCCACTAACAAGCGATTTTTCGAAATTCGTTCCCCAAAGAGGGAAATGGGGTTTACCCAAACCGCCTAAGCTATAGGGCTGAAATTTTGGCAGTGCATCCCTATAATGACGTGGACATCCACTAAGAAGCGATTTTTCGAAATTCATCCCCTAAGGGGGTGAAATGGGGTTTAGCAAACCGCTGGAGCTATAGGGCTGAAATTTTGACAGTGTATCCATATAATGACGTGGACATCCACTAACAAGCGATTTTGCGAAATTCATCCCATAAGGGGGTGAAATGGGGTCAACCCAAAACCGCTGGAGCTATAGGGCTGAAATTTTGACAGTGAATCCCAATAATGACGTGGACATCCACTAACAAGCGATTTTTCGAAATTCGTTTCCCAAAGGGGGAAATGGAGTTTACCCAAACCGCCTGAGCTATAGGGCTGAAATTTTGGCAGTGCATCCCTATAATGACGTGGACCTCCACTAAGAAGCGATTTTTCGAAATTCATCCCCTAAGGGGGTGAAATGGGGTTTACCAAACCGCTGGAGCTATAGGGCTGAAATTTTGACGGTGCATCCCTATAATGGCGTGGACATCCACTAAGAAGCGATTTTTAGAAATTCATCCCATAAGGGGGTGAAATGGGGTCAACCCAAAACCGCTGGAGCTATAGGGCTGAAATTTTGACAGTGCATGGCTATAATGACGTGGACATCCACTATAAATTGATTTTTCGAAATTCATCCCCTAAAGGGGTGAAATAGAGTTAACCCAAACCGCTGGGGCTGAAGGGCTGAAATTTTGACAGTGCATCCCTATAATCACGTGGAAATGAATGACTCAAAATTTACTTTATTTAGGATTCCTTTGTCACTTCTCTTGATGACATATACACACCAATCTCTGCTTCAAAACTTGCAGATTTGTTGAGCAGAGGTGATATACGCAGCAATTTGTTTACCATGTTTATTAAAAAAATGCTCTATAATAAACCTTTTTTAGGGATAATAACAACTGACTTTTTTGTTTGTTTTTTTTTTCAAGGAAAACAGTGCACATAATAAACAGTTTTTATTTAAAGGCGTTGCAAGGCACGCGGGTTTTATGCTAGTATATATATATATATAATATATATATATTATCCCTTAAAAAACTTTCCGAGGGGATGCACTTTTTAACTAAAAGTTATCTCTTCAATCATTTACTTTATTTGTTTCAGTGTGAAGCATTTTGAAAACTTTGAACGCGTTTTTCTCGAAGCGAGCTTTTTGCAGACAAGTCAATTGTCATTTACACGGCAGTATGTTTAAATTTATTGGAAAATCATTGCTACAGCAGTCAGAAGCACTTTGAGTGGCAGCAAAGCATTTGAAGCAATGTATAACAAAAGTATATTTTAAAAGCTTTTTGAAAACTTCAAAACTTTCGCAGCAAGCCACAGTAATGAAATTCAAATAGCAATTTTATCACAGCAACGCAAAACAAAGCAAAACGATTTGAGCTTTTTCAAAGCACAGCAAAGGGGACAGCAAAAGCAAAGAATACTCCGGCAGTAATTCAAACCCTGGTGAAAATATCCCGAACAGAATGATCAGCAGCGATCGTTAGCAGCAACGATCGTCAGCAAAATTAGTAGTATTCCAACTTCGTTGCTAGTCGGTGCAATAGTTAAGCACAATAAATGAATTTAATAAAATTTATATAGTTAAAATCAGTGAGTGTTTATTTATTTGGTGGTGATACAAAGAAACTATCGTAGTGGTGACCCCGACTATTAGAAAATAAAGAATACAAAAATATCACGATCACATACGTGGGTTATATTATACCCGAGAAGCCCTAGAGACGACAACAGCTACAGCTATCAAACCAAAAAGGACCCAAAAACAACGTGGAAAACACGAAAAATTAGCGGAACCTAATTTTTGCATCTTAGTCTAAAAATAGTGACGCGTTTCCATTAAATTATTTATTATGAGTACCGCGGAAAGTACAGTGGGTCCAAAGTAGAAGATGGTTACAATTTAGAAGCTGTTTCCGTCAAACTTCCACCATTTTGGTCAGAGTGCCCAAGCGGCTGGTTTATCCAAGTTGAAGCGCAGTTTAACATAAGACAATTAACACAAGATCATACTAAATTTTATTATGTAGTGTGCTCTCTTCCTCAAGAAATAGTAATCGCGGTCCTCGACCTTCCAAAAAATTCCCCCAGAGAAAATTTGTATGAAAACCTGAAGAAAGCCCTGACCGATAGGTTATCACTAAACGAATAAAGGCAGTTCGAACAAATTAGTTTAGATGCACAGATGGGAGACAGAAGACCGTCGGAGTTTTGCAGGTCGTTAGTGTCATTGGCAGATAACTCGGGTATATTCAACGAAGAATTGATAAAGCAATTATAGTAGATTGCCAAAGCAAATAAATATAACATTGCCAGTTGCGGAGAAGCAGACTATATCTGAATTAACAGCATTGGCAGACAAAATTTGGGAAACAACCGAACGAACAGAGATTTGTTTAGTAGACGTAACGCAAGAGGATCGAGACAGTCTACATTGCAAAACGAAATTCAAGAGTTACGGCCGCTTCTTAAGAATGTCAACGTTTCACGGAGTCGAAGTGTAGGCAGACGTAGAAATGGACGTTATAGAAACCCTAGCCGCAGCATATCCCGTGGACGACGAAATAAGGTGAAGAATGAGTATTGTTGGTATCATAGTAAATTCGGAAAAAAGCTACAAAATGCAATCAGCCTTGCACATTTAATAAACAATCAAGTGCAGAGGCAACAAACTTTTAAGTCCGATTGCACTCACGTCGCCTTTTCGTACAAAACAGAAACAATAATCTATCTTTCCTGATTGACACCGGTGCCTGTTTATCGGTAATTCCATTCGAAAAATTTAGAATCAATAACAAAGCTCCTAATTTCTTTTTATCCGCAGCAAATGGCACAACCATCATAGCAAATTTTTAAACTTAGATCTAGGGTTACGTAGAAATTTTCCCCACGCATTTTTAATAGCTTCAGTAAATCGTCCAATAATAGGTGCCGATTTCCTGAGGAAACATAATCTAATGGTCGACCTTAAACACAGACGATTATTAGACGCAACCACACACCTCTCCGTGAATACAACCGTAACCAACATAGAAACGGTCACTCCTCTACTGTATACCGTAGACGGTACTTACGGAGAAATACTCCGAGATTTTCCCCAATTGCATTCCACTCAGCATTACAATATAAAATCACCTCACACAATAGTACACCGTATCCTAACAAAAGGTCATTTACCTTACTGCCGCCCTAGACACCTAAACCCTTCAAAACATAGACAAGCCCAAAAGAAATTTGGACATAATGATAGCTCTCGGTATTTGCCGACCCTCTTCATCTCCAGCGGCATCGGCGTTAAACCTCGTACCGAAACAAGATAGTCAAAACTAGGAGCCATGTGGCGATTATAGGCAATTGAATGCAATAACAATACCCGACAGATACCAAATTCCACATATTCAGAGTTTCTCCACTCATCTACAAGGAAAATCTATTTTTTCAAAATCTATTTGATAAGAGCGTATCACCAAATTCCCGTGGCAGAAGAAGATATCTTTAAAACAGCAATAACGACGCCGTTCGGACTTTTTAAATTTACAAGAATGCCATTTGGATTGAGGAACGCGGCACAAACTTTTCAACGATTTATAACCGAGGTGCTACAAGGCTGGGACTTCATATTTACTTACATAGATGACATATTGGTAGCAAGCACTACAGAACAGGAACACAAAGTGCATTTGCGACAAGTTTTCGAACGACACAAAATACGGACTCAACATTAAAGCCTCCAAATGCGTTTTTGGCGTCAAAACACTAAATTTTCTGAGTTACGAAATTTCATCCGAAGGAATCAAACCCTCAAAAGTTAAAGTTACGGCCATCACTTCGTTCCCACAACCTACCACAATAAAAGAGGTCAACAATTTTTAGGAATGATCAACTATTATCATAGGTTCGTACCAAAAATGACCGAAATGCTTGCGCCAATATATGAGCATCTCTCGCACCTGGAAACCAGACGGCGAAAACTAAGAAATTTCACATGGCCTGTTAAGTGCGAAGTAAGTTTCAACATAATGAAAGTCACTTTCGCGAAGGCAACATTGTAAAACTATCCCATAGAAAACACAAGCTACAGTATAGTAACGGATGCTTCAAATGTAGGAGTGGGAGCAGTCTTGCAACAATTAAACGGGAATGTGTGGGAACCCTTAGAATATTTTTCAAAAAAAGCTGTCGCAATCAGAAAAGTCATATTCCACGTTCGATCGCGAATTGTTTTCAATATAATCGATCAAACGTTTCAGACATTTTATTGAAGGTCGGGAATTCATCATCTTTACCGATCACAAGCCATTAATTACCGCACTAACGGCTAAGGCTCGAGACACCGCCAAAACCCGAGAAGAATGGAAGCGAATCGTGAATAGAGTTCGGGACCCAGCGGCACCGACAGCAGCGTATCCGTTGCGGGGACGTCCCGCTCGGACCGCCAGCTAACGGATCAAAGAAGAAGAAGAAGAAGGCGGAAAAATATGAGTATGCTTAAGACCACACTTTAGAAGTAAAACTTTTGTGCCCAACGGCTAATAATATGCAATAGATATAGTGGAAAGTCTCGGATATATAGTACGCTTTGAGAAAATTCAGGCCAACGACAGATACAGGAAGAATAGTGACGAATCTACTGACGGACTTGATACAAATACTATTTGAAAATATCAATATTTATGAATTTTTATTTACATTAAAACCTAAAAGTAACCGAATAAAAATAATTTTGTTGACTAATTTTCTTAAAAGCATACCCGCGGTGCACCTAGTAGGTACGTATAGCATATAAGTGCGCATGCCACAGGGGTGGATGCTACCGCCACAGGCACAAAAATCTGCACAACTGCCTCATCGAAGTAAGCTGGTGACATATGCAAGCGTACATGCATCGCATTCAGAGGTTCCATGATATGCGGCGAATTTCCTCTGACATAAAATTGCATGGTTTTTTTCCGTCCCGGCTTTCACATATAGCCCGAAAATCTTAGTAACGAGTGCATGCAAGGTGCATACCTGTGTGTGCTATTTCCAATGCGGCATTACAGAAAATGTTAAAAGTAGCTCGACCTTTGCGTGGCATGCATTCCATTCATGGAATACTCTATCAGGTCGAATTTGAATACACACACTTATACATATATTATTTATCAACGAATTGAACGCATGTACGCTTGGATATGTCACCAGCTGTATGCATGCTCCGCTACCGCCTCATGATCATTAATAATTGCATCCGCATCGGCATGGGTGTTTGTCTGTAAACTGGTAAATTTTTGCAAGAAATCTGTCCCAGCACTTTTTTACGTGAATATGAAAAAAACTATGAAATTAAATAGATATCTATCTGGTGGATAATAAACAGTAAGGGACCCAAATATATTTGTTTTATTTTAGGAATTATTGAGCAAATTTAAAAAGTTCGACGCAGTAGACTGGTACTTTTCAAAATTATTTGTGCAGAGTAAAATTTACAGAAAAGCGTCAGTAGAACCCTAATATCGGTACTTTAAACACAAGTTATTTGTTGAATTTTTTTTCTTTTGTATTCTTGGAAGTATTTATAACAAATTAACATTAAAAACCAAATAACAATTTCACTTCTTCATTGAAAAAAACGATAAAATTTAGATTTCAAAATTATTTGTGCAAGCGTTTTTCCGTTTCAAAATTATTTGTGCATAACAAAAATTAAAGAAAAAACCATTATAAATTAAATTAAAATTATTATTTACATTGTTTCACTTTGTAAATACCTTGTGATCTTTTAATGAGATGTACGACCCCCCTCTCTCCTCAATGACCAATTGCAGTCGTCCTGGAACTGAGTCAATTAATTTTCTGCATGTTTCAACGTCGATTTGGTTTCAAACTTCGATAACAGCATTTGGTTCTCTTGAAATTTTAGAGTATTTTATATTTCGTGATGTGCCATAGATTTTCAATAACATTCAAGTCAGAACTCGGCGGGGCCAGCCTATAATTTCTTGTCTAACTCCATTTAAGAAATTCTTAATGAGCCTGCTAGTATGAATTGGTGCTTTATTCTGATGAAGGAAGACACCTGGACCTATTAGATTATTACCAGCAGTGAAAAAACCTCTTACAAAAACCGTTTATAACCTCCAAGTACGTATTGGATGTTTCTTTCTCAGGAAGAATCAATAGATGTCCGATTTCATTGAACGTCGCTTTTTGATAATTTAAATTGTTAAAAGTAGCTTTTTTTTCCTGAATTTGAACGGGACACTTTTTTCCCCTTATGTACCATCCAAGGAAAATGCTGACTCGTTTGTCCACAAAATGTATCTACAAAATTCAACAGTATTATGTTGGTATTACTGTAAACCCTAATGTTTAGCTTCTAAACACTTAAAGCGTGTGAATCGTGGAAGACGAAATTTAAACAGTTAGTCCCACCAACTACAAACCACTTCCACCACTGCTGCTTGTCCTTCGTGACCGAACGAGAGGCGGTTTACTGAATATGCTAAATGGTACATTTTGCGATCATCAACATAATTGCCTGAAATATGAGTCACTAATCTTTTTCTTCATCAAGCAAGCTTATTAAGAACTTCTTAAACGGAGTTGGACAAGAAGTCATAGACTGGCCTCCACAGAGTCCTGATTTGAATGTAATTGAAAATGTATGGCACATTACAAAATCGAAAATACCTCAAAATTTCACTAGGACCAAGGACGACACCTGGAAAGAGGTCATCCAAGCTTGGAGTCAATTTGAAGTTCTTCATCAGAATAAAGCACCAATTCATACTAGCAGGCTCATTAAGAATTTCTTAAATGGAGTTAGACAAGAAATTATAGACTGGCCCCGCCGAGTTCTGACTTGAATGTTATTGAAAATCTATGGCACATCACGAAATATAAAATACTCTAAAATTTCAAGAGAACCAAATGCTGTTATCGGAGTTTGAAACCAAATCGACGTTGAAACATGCAGAAAATTAATTGACTCAGTTCCAGGACGACTGCAATTGGTCATTGAGGAGAGAGGGGGGTCGTACATCTCATTAAAAGATCACAAGATATTTACAAAGTGAAACAATGTAAATAATAATTTTAATTTAATTTATAATGGTTTTTTCTTTAATTTTTGTTATGCACAAATAATTTTGAAACGGAAAAACGCTTGCACAAATAATTTTGAAATCTAAATTTTATCTTTTTTTTCAATGAAGAAGTGAAATTGTTATTTGGTTTTTAATGTTAATTTGTTATAAATACTTCCAAGAATACAAAAGAAAAAAAATTCAACAAATAACTTGTGTTTTAAGTACCGATATTAGGGTTCTACTGACGCTTTTCTGTAAATTTTACTCTGCACAAATAATTTTGAAAAGTACGTGAAATAAGTTTATAAAGCATATGTATATATAGATATAAATATATATATATATATATATATATATATATATATATATATATATATATATATATATATATATATATATATATACACTAGCATAAAACCCGCGTGCCTTGCAACGCCTTTAAATAAAAACTGAATAAAGTGAATTCCGAGTCATTCATTTCCACGGGATAATAGGGATGCACTGTCAAATTTCAGCCCTTCAGCCCCAGCGGTTTGGGTTAACTCCATTTCACCCCTTTGGGGGATGAATTTCGAAAAATCGCTTCTTAGTGGATGTCCACGTCATTATAGGTATGCACTGTCAAAATTTCAGCCCTATAGCGCAGGCGGTTTGGGTAAACCCCATTCCCCCCCCCCTTAGGGGATGAATTTCGAAAAATCGCTTTTTAGCTTCAAAATTTCAGCTCTACAGCTCCAGTGATTTGGGTTAACCCCATTTCACCCTCTTAGGGGATGAATTTCGAAAAATCGCTTCATAGTGGATGTCCACGTCATTATAGGGATGCACTGTCAAAATTTCAGCCCTATAGCTGCAGCGGCTTTGGGTTGACCCCATTTCATCCCCTTAGGGGATAAATTTCGAAAAATCGCTTCTTAGTGACGTCATTATGGAGATGCACTGTCAAAATTTCAGCCCTGTAGCTCCAGCGGGATAGTTAAACCCTATTTCACCCCCTAAGGGGATGCATTTCGAAAAATCGCTTCTTAGTGGATGTTCACGTCATGATAGGAATGCACTGTCAAAATTTCAGCCCCATAGCTCCAGCTGTTTTGGGTTGACCCCATTTCACCCCCTTAGGGAATGAATTTCGCAAAATCGCTGGGGATCTACGGTCAAAATTTCAGCCCTTTAGCTCTAGTGGTTTAGGTTGTGCGTTGTCAGTCAGCCAGTTACTTTTTATACAATAGAAAATATTTAAAAAGAATATGCAAACCAATTTGTTTGCAATTGCCAACGTAAGTGTACTTACTTTCTCAAATACATTGTAATTGTTTAAAAAAACACTGGCACTGTTAAACTTTTAAAAATTAAAACAAACACCACCTGAGATGTTAATTTTTTTCTATCATATAAAAAAACGAAAAAATTATTTAAAAAAATAACACTTGTACCACAGACTTAAATATCTGTAATACAGATGTTCCGCTTCATACAAAGTTTTGTCACCAGAAAATTTTCTAGGGGGATTTACTAATCTTCCCATCGCGAAGCTTTAGTCTACACATTCCACATAAGCTCTCCGCGCATTTCCCCAAGTTCTCTGTTGATAGACAAAGGAAGAGGCGAAGGGCAGAGTGGCTTCGGAACTTCATTCCACACGGACGAAATGTACTTTTTCGGCTTCTCCACCCCTCACACACTTTGCCATATCAGCCAGGCAACAGACGACACAATTTGGTGCGCAGGATGGTTTTTTTAATTTCCATTGCGGCAGGTCATGATTTTGATTTTTTTCTTGTTTTCAGGCATAAGCCCCAACCCAACTATATTGCACGTAAGAAACGCACGTCATCTCGGCGCTCTCATGGAAATTAATGTGTTCGGCCATATTGGACGTACGTCAGTCATATTTTATTTCGTTAAGTTTCGTTAAACATAAAAATGGGAAAAGAACCGCGCTCTACGTACGTTTTGTGAGATGATTTGTAGTTACATCGATGAAAGCTAATTTTTTGTTGTTATTTTGCGGTTTTTAAAGAAAAAAGAGTATGGAAAATGTTGTGGTTCAAATACATGATAGCGATTTTGATGAGAAATTTATTATAATTGAAAATAAACACGATTATTAATAATAATATGCAAATATTAATAGCCTAGTTTTAATAGTCAATGAATAATATTCAAGCATTTTAATAATTTTAAACTTTGAAGTCTCTCCTAATACGCAAACCAATTAGTCGGTTTTGCGTTTGACGAAATTTACGCACGTCGATTGACGTGCGTTTCTTACGTGCATTATAGTTGGGCCTATACGTATTACAATTTCTCGGAAGAAATGAAATATTCGTTTTAGGCAACTTTTCGTGTTCAAGGCTATTTCGCTACATTTCAGGTGCGCGGAAAATAATCGATTTGAATTCTATTTCATTAGCCAAGGGGTCAGGCGCAGTGCACCGCAGGGTGGAGTTTTTTTAATTTTTTTATATGGGGAACTTTTGAATTGTGGCATATATTTCTCCGATGAAATTTTCGCATTTCCTGGCCATTGATAGCTGCTCCCGGCCGAATATTTCAGGTGCGCGGAACACGATCTGTTATTGGGTGAACTTAATTTGTGTACCGGTCGGTGGAAGTCGATCGCTCGGTTTTCAAATGATACATATTCGCATTTTCTTCCGTAAACAAGGATAAGAATTAAATTACCACATATTGTTTCTTACAAATTTTTAATGTCATAAAAAATGCATAGGGAAAAAGACATTCACTAATTGTTATTCATAAATGTCAATTTTGGTACGTCCAGGAGCGATAAAAAAAAGTTGAAATAAATCTACCCTACGATTTCTCGAAGCTATAATTAAGAGAAAAATCGTAGGAATTCAATGAATGTGTTTTGGATAAAATTGGTCCAGGGCAACAGGTGGTAAAAAGCTAATAATAGTAGCGAAAACACGTTTTTCCACGTTTTGGGTACGAAAAAAATGTTGTTTTGTAAAACAAAAAATACTACTTAATAGTGCTTAAAAAACGAAAATTAGGAGTTTTGGACCATTGAAATCGGTTTGCAGAAAAATTCAAAAACCTTTAAAAATTGCCGTTTTTTGTCATTTAATTATAGGGAGTGTAGTAATTATCGTAGGACCTTGTGTCAGGGCTTAAATTGTGACCACTGATGGTGCCTACCTACAATAAAAATTTCATGAAAAAACAATGGTAGCTTTTCGAGTAAATATGAAAAATGTAAAAACACCTGAAAAAGGTTGAACAAGGCCAACAGTGGTCCTAGAAATTTTTTGATGAACCCAATTTATTCCCAAAGAGTTGCTCTACAACCCCATTTTCATTATGTAAGGTTTAATTTAACACCTTAAAAAGAAGAAGATTGTATGTATTATAAAAAAGGGAAAGAGTATATTTATTTACTTTTTACTAATATTTATGTTTCTATTTATAATAATTAATCAACATAATTTACAAATAAATATATTTTTCTAATTTTTTAGTATTTATAATTTATTGCAAATTATTAGGTACCTACTATATAGAATTAAAATATGAGCCGTTTTCTTTGAAAGTGGTGTAAGTCCATTTTTGACAAAAAGTTAGTTAATGATAAAATTGAATGTAATCTGCTATGAAGTTTTTATCTCTAAACAGTTTCCAAAAAAATCTTTCAAAATTTTCATAATTTTGCCAAAATAAATTTACCTAGTTAATGAAATTGCAAATATAATTTCTTTGAAAGTGGTGTAAGTCCACTTTCCGCAAAGACATAATGGTTCGTTTAAAAATTATGCTGCATAATTACTCTACTTCATTTTTATATGTGTGGCAGCACAGTTAATAGCATAAAAGCTTTCCGTTCGTTCACTGAAATTTCGGTTCTTCCCCGGTTTATTGCAAAGTATAAGACTTAGTACTGTGTTGTGTTTGTGCACTCAACTTGAAGAAATTGTTAATTTTATAACGAGTGTGACTTTTATATTATATAATATTCAAAATGGATAATGTCACCTATAATGGCCCATCACAACCGAAAAATTCAACGATACATCCAATGACTACTTTCAACAACTTGATCATAATGAAATAAATTAAAAATGGAACATATTAATAAAAAGTTGAATTTAAGTAATATAATTTTTAATGTATTACCTGAAGAAATATTGAAATAAAGCCTTTTTATTTTGTTTTTTTGACATGTTTAATAAAAATTCCATAAAAAAATTGGTTTGTTTTAATTGAAATCCCATATTTAATACTTCATCAATGTATGATTTTCATATTTTGTTGACTTTGAAAGTGGTGTAAGTCCATTTAAGATCATCAAAAGTAGCAATTTATTTTAACTAATACTTTAAAAACGATCACATTATAAAATTAAATCAATTTAATATTTAAAAAACATAACATGAGCGTATTAACATATACCAATATTTTTCAATACATTCAAACGCAAACCCTTAAATATCTCCATATCATATAAAGTGGACTTACACCACTTTCAAAGAAAACGGCTCATATTAGCTGCGTTCCTTTTCTGCTAATTTTTACTATTTTTTACACTTGCGTACTAGCAACTACACTTGCTCTTATAACCGAGTAGAAAGCTCTTGCAATTACGCAATTGAAATCCGCTAGGGGGAAAGCGGCCATTTCGAGTCTATTGTGAATTATTTTCACTTACGCCATTACCCGCTAGATGGCTTTTATTTGTGTCGAGCCGATTGGCTCATATAAAAACGTCCATAAATAAAACTTCAGTCGTATAATTATCAAAAATTATTATCTTTCGTTTTACTTTAGAAATTGTAGCATTAATTTCCCCATTGTGTTACAAATTCTTCTTTTAAGAATTTTTTATTTGTAAAGTTTAAAGTAACGTCAAAAATTTCAAGTGAGCTTTTACTCAAATCAGAAAATTTTGCGTTCCTTTTCTGCTCTGCTCACAAGTACTAAATAGTAGAAAAGGAACGCAGCTATTATGAATTGAATTAATGTCTACAAGGATATTTGGCATATCGAGTTAATTGTGAAATGTGTAGGATTATAATCATTAAGCCAGAAGAAATTTTGACATGTCCTTCAGAGTTCTTCATCCACTTCAAAAACTTTATTAACGAAAGGGACTTTGGAATTTTATGTGCTCCGTCGGATGTATTTTTTGATGTATGCAAAATACAAATAAAAGTTTTTGAAACAATTTTCAACAATAATATGGATATCCTGAATATAAGGAAGACAATCTACCGAAAGCATTAGATGTATCAGAGAAAGCCCACAACAATCCTGGTTCGATGAGGAACATCCGTGTTATAGCCACCGGGTAACTATAGTGAATTTGCTTTTAATAGTAATGCTAAGAATGCACTGCACTTGGGCATGTCGAATGAGAAAGAGCAACAAAGGAAAAATTCGAAACCTGACCCATCAATAGATTAATTAAAATAACCTCGACGGAAATCACCTAAATATATTGCAAATAAATTAAGGTGAATATTAGAATCGAGGCTCCAGCCGACTCGAAAAAAATTTCACTCATCTATCACATACAGGAAGAAGAAGAAGCTATTATACAAGCTATATACAATGTACTGCGTATTATATACTATGTTCTGCAAAAATTAAAAACTAGATTTGAAAATGTCGAATGATAAAGATCAGAGCACGACGAGGAATGGAACAACGATTGATGCTGTATTTACGAGATTTTTGAAAAATTTGACTTTATGGGTAATATGGTCCCTTTCAAGTAGGGTTGGCGTGAGGCTTATAACTCACCCGGAAAAAGAAGAATTATCACGGAACGAGCAGCATTTGTGTCGTTCAATGTAGGAGTGGTGTAACCCTGTATTTTAGGGTATTGGAGGTTGATTTGCCGGGTCAACCTCTAGTGTTTTGAAGTGTGCAGTAACACCGCTTTTGCAGTGAGCGACATATTTGTTACAAAAGGTCAGGAGCGGAACGCGTTGGATTGATTGAGGGAGGGCGGGTGGAACTCACTGTGCAGCCACCTCCTCGTGGTGAGTTCTGGGTTCTTTTGCGTTGGTTTTGAACGCAAAATAAGCTGAGAGCTGTATAAATACACTCACTCAAAAATGTCATTGTTTTTGGGTCAGTTTTTACTAAAAACTACATTATCCCATTCCCAATCTTTGTGTGATAAGTTAAGGACAAACAATTTAATTTCCAAAATATTGCAAAACATTTTTGAGTGAGTGCATATAAGTAACAATTAAATAAACTTCAACAGAATATTCATAAATAAAATATATTGATTCTTATCCTCCTGTATTATGATTGATTTGGAAATATAGACTAGCCATAGAAGTTAACACTACTAAAGTGTGGTCCTACGCACACTATTTTTTATGTTGTAAAGTCAAGTTTAGGAATTACTACTAGTACAACTAGTCTGTCATGTCGTTCAACTCATGGTCAGTGTCTACTAGTAATCTTGATTTGAAGGATAGAGGAGAAAGGATAAGTTAGGGGTCTGGAGGGTGCGTGAGTAGATGTCGATGAACCTTGCGTTTGAACTCTGAGATATTATATAAGTTCGGAAACACCGACTGTGGAAGACGATGGTCAACTTCCCCGTATGATGGTTGTTGAATATTATGATTGGATATTTTAATAATAAATGAACAATATGCAATATAGAATATATGTATAATACCGAGAATTCGTCACAATTGTTTATCAATATTTTCGCTAAAATGTCAAACTAAATGTGCGCACTTACAAGATTAGGTATTAATGTGTTTCGGCACCTCAATGAAGTCGATATAGTTTTTAGTTCGCGCCGTATCGTGCAGGTACAAAAATCACTTAAGCCATTTAAACCAAAAAACCGCTGGACCGAATATTATAAAAACCTTTTCAGAATATATTGTCGCTAATACGCTTCGAACGGCACCTCAAGTAAGTCAATATCTTTTGTGGTTCGGGCCATATTATGCAGGTACAAAAATTACTTACACCGCTTAAATAAAAAAAACGGCTCGACCGAATTTTATGAAAATCTTTTCAGATCATATATTGGTTAATACTCTTCGAACGGCGCCTCAACTAAGTCGATATCTTTTATAGTTCGCGCGATATCGTGCAGGTACAAAAATCACTTAAGTCATTTAAACCAAAAAACCGCTGGACCGAATACTATAAAAATCTTTTCAGATTATATTGTCGCTAATACGTTTCGAACGGCACCTCAAGTAAGTCAATATCTTTCGTGGTTCGGGCGATATCGTGCAGGTACAAAAATCACTAACGTCGCTTAAACAAAAAAACGGCTGGACCGAATGTCATGAAAATCTTTTCAGATCATATTTTGGTTAATACGCTTCGAACGACACCTCAACGAAGTCGATATCAGTTTTGGTTCGCGCGATATCGTGCAGGAAAAAATGACCACATCCGTACGCACATACACACACACACATAATTCAAATTCAAATTCAAATAATTTATTATAAAAAGCGCTGAAGATTACAACATCTTATATAGCACTACACAATAGAAAATACAATTCAGGCGTGACAGAACGATGATAATAATAATAATAGTAATAATAACAACTGAAATAAAATTACAATAATGAACAATCTTAAGCTAAGAACTAAAATTACAAATAATTTCAAGAACAATTTAGGGAAAGACAATTTAGAGAATGACATGTGTAGCATCCATAAACATGACTACAATTCTGCGTTCTTAATCAACTTGCAGAACACCCGGCTGGAAGAGAATTCCACCTACGAACAGCCTGGACAAAGAAAGAACGCTCACCAAAGCGAGAACTACACCTTGGTATAAGGAGCTGGAGACCTCTGTTAGATCTCAAAAACACTAACTTTTCATGTAGGTAATCTGGGCTCTTAGTAAGTATTAATTTATGAAGAAAGGCAAGAGCACGCCTTGCACAATAAGTCTCAATGGATGTACCAACAAACGAATTGACGTATCTGGAAATGTGACTTCCTCTGGTGAGGTTGTAGATATACCTAATGACATCATTAAATGCCACCGTTATTTTCCTCGCACATACAGAATCCAACTTGGGAAAGATAAGGCTACCATACATAAAGTGAGGTAACACGACAGCTTTAGCTAACTTCATTCGTAACCCAGGAGGTACGCTAACCGAGCTAATCCACAGCTGCCTTAGGCTACTATAAATTTTACCCAGAGTCGAACGAACATGACTGCAGCAACTAAAACTGGAGTTCAGTTGAATACCCAGACTTTTCGCAGAATGCACATAGTCAATAACGGCATTATTTAATACGACCGGTGGTAATACTCTTGTGTCTATGATGTCTCTATAAACAGCTAAGCAGATTGATTTAGATGGATTAAGCAACAGGCTATTGGTCTAAGACCATTCATGAATACATTGCAGGTCTTCGTTTATTCGCACAACACAGTCCTCAATTAGCCCAACCGGACGAGTGAGATACAATTGGACATCATCAGCATATAAGTGGATAGCACAATTTCGTACTACTCTTGGTAGGTCATTTATGTACAGGCTGAATAAAAGTGGGCCAAGAATTGAGCCTTGAGGCACACCCAAATAAAGAGACGCAGCTGACGAGTAGTCATTTCCCACTTTAACAACTTGGGACCTGCCAGCCAGAAAATTACATATCAACTTCACAGCCGAAGATGAAAAGTTAAAATCCCTTTTAAGCTTACTAAGAAGCTTTTGGTGATTTACCGAGTCAAAGGCTTTGCTAAAGTCAAGCAAAACTAAAACAGCTAAGTGATCCTTATCGAGCGCCTCGTGGATGTCCGAAGTAACTTTTAATAAGGCTGTCTCGCAGCTATAATTCGGTCGAAAACCAGACTGCCATTTGGATAAGAGATTGTGTTGTTTGACATATTGCATTATTTGGCTGTGCACGACTTTTTCAAAAACTTTCGCAAAGAAACACAGTAGACTGATAGGACGAAAATCACCAGGCTCCGATGAGGACGATTTCTTGGGTACAGGAACCACCAATGCCTTTTTCCACTCAGTCGGGAATTGGGAGGTAGTCAAACAAAAGTTGAAAATATGGACTAGAGGACTCACAATAAAAGGTACTAACAATTTCAAGAATACGGGTGTTAAAGAGTCGAATCCTGTGGCATTCGACTTAATAGAGTGTATAGCTGTAAGTACTTCAGAGGCCTCAGTGCATCTAAAACTAAACCCCACATCAGCCTGACCATTTGAATTGCGACACAAAATGTCAGAATATTGAACACTTCTATTCACAAAGAAATTGTTTAGTACATTTGGGCCCATAGCAGTTTTGTAATCATCACTGCCATGTATTCCTAAACTGCGAATATTCCTCCATAACTTTTTCAAAGGCTGATTGGTGTCCAATTTAGAGGCAAAATATGTTCTTTTTGCAGAGCGAATCATAGCTGTTACCCTATTACGCACAGCTTTATACCTGCTGTATATCAATGCTTCCTTGTTTCTCCGGTACTGTTTAATGAGGTAATCTCTCTCAGCCATTGCCCGATGGATGTTATCAGTAATACAAGGACACCTCCGCCGACGTACACGACACATCTTTAGAGGGACATAACGATCAAATAGATTTAATAAACTATATGTTAAATTTTGCACCTTTCCATCTAGAGTCTCCTCTCGATATACATTATCCCAAGTCATACAACTACACTCAGTCTTCAAGAGATCTTTCTCAATATTCTTAAAGTCACGATAAACGAAGGAAATAACTTTAGGAATAGCCGCCAATCTCATCCTATACGTCATAAAGAGAAAATCATGATCAAAGTTGCTTGGAGGCGAAATCTGGTTATGAAATAGTACCTTAAGAATGTTTGTAGTCAACATATAATCTAACTGGGAGGGGGGACGCATTGTAATAGGTCGGTTGATTATTGAGAGCCTTTAGATCTAATGTTAGTAGGAGATAGGACAATTCATCCGCTGCAGAGCCTGCTTTCAGAGCGTTTACATTAAAATCACCACAAACAATAACGTCGCGATACTTCTGAACGACAGGATTGAGTGATTCGGTAAGTTCAACAAAGTTACACGGATTGAAGGTGCCTGGAGGAGAGTAAACACTAAATACGGCTAAACTTTCACAATCAGATGCCACTTCAACACCAATGAATTCAACAATTTCACCAGGTGACGAAATTTTAAGAGGAGTTGTTTTTAAGGTATTATGTACGTAGATCGATACACCTCCTCCAACACGCCCACGACGATCATTTCTAAACAAGTTGAAATCTGGAATTGCAACAAGAGTCGAGTTAACATTTTCATCTAACCACGTTTCACACATACATATAATGTGGATATTCGTCCCAGAGAACATATCATGAATTTGATCAATCTTATTTCTTACACTTCTAGCATTCAAATATATTACATTTAGTCCCGACCTAAACGATGTGAAAATATTACACAGCACTCTTACCCTGTCCAGGGGCGATAAACTATCCGCAGCCATCCGCAAAAGCAATCAATACCGGGGCCCAGCAAAGTGCTCTATCAACACGAGCGCACTTCATAATCAATACGCTACGCATGTCATGCAATACAAAATAATTCAATATGTTACACATGTCATACCCTATACACGAATAAATAAATAAATAAATAGAATAAAAATAAGAATAAAAATAAAAATAAAAACAAAACAAAAATACTTCCTCCCAATTTTTTGCTTAAAATGCTCCTGGGACCTTGAAAGATGAAAATACGTTGAAATTTTCGATTTCGATTTTCGGACCGATTACAATAACTTCCTATACTGGGAAGTTAATAATTTTAAACCAGACTTGTCTAATCTTTCAATTGGTGGCATTAATAATATTTTACGATATACATTAGCCCAGATATCAGGCGTAGAGCGTAAGAAATGGTGAAAAATCGTACTAATTAAGTAATTAAAAAAAACTAATCAAAATAGCGAAAAATGGAAACTTACTTCCACCTTCTGGGGTATCCATGCATCTACAAAAAAAAATCAGATTTCTATCTCTTCTAGTTTGGCTAACATGCGTGACGGTACGCACATGCAGACACACAGATACACAGACACACACTTTCTTTTATTAATATAGATAGATAGATATATATACATATATTTTTTGTTTTTTTTTTGTTTTTTTTTTACGAGGGATGGTGAGACTCTACATCGACACTTCTGAGGTTCCCGCACTCAGACCGAGTTTCAGATTCCTACTGAATAAACTCACCCCCCCCCCCCCCCCCGTTGTGTGAGGCTTACCCCGCCCGGGACCGCCGCGAGGCATTACTTCGGGCGGGCGTCACCACTATGACCCGTTAGGTGTCCCTCTGGTCTTTACCCATGGGGGTTGCTACTGCTCTCGGCATTTCTTCGCCTTTCTCTCTTTCTTGTGGCTTCTTCTTGCCTTTACTTTCTGTGAATGGCCTTCAGGGTTTCTTCCACTTTCTTCCACATTTCCTCGGACCTCATCATATGCTCTACGATGTTTTCCGGCGTTAGTGGCGCCTGGGTCGTTTCTTCTAATTCCGCCCTTTCCTCGGCGTATCTCGAGCAGGCAAAGAAGACGTGCTCTGCGTCTTCTTCCATCGCTGGGCATACCGGACACAACGGTGAATTATCGTGGCCGAATCGGTGGAGGTATTTCCTATACCCCCCATGTCGGCTCAGGAACTGCGTGAGGTCGTAACTTACTTCCCCACGCTCCCTCAAAACCCATACTTCCATGTTAGGGATAAGTCTGTGGGTCCAACGACCCTGGACAGACTCGTCCCATTTCCCCTGCCATTCCCTTAAGGACTCACAGCGCGCAATCTGCCTCCGTACCCTTCTTGGCTGTCCCCTACCATATTCTGGGTCATAGAGACGCAAGCCCTCCCTCGCCAGAATATCTACAGGAATTATCCCCGCTATCACGCACGCCGCATCGTCGGACGTGGTCCTGTACGCGCAGCAAGCGCGGAGTGCACTTAACCTATATGCGGCCCTCCATTTCCTGCAATTTGCAGTCCTGTTTAACGCTGCTGCCCACACTGGCGCTGCGTATAACAGGACTGAGCTGACCACCCTCCCCAAGAGGAGGCGGCGACTCGGTCTAGGGCCCCCAACATTGGGCAGCATTCTTGCGAGTGCTGCACAAGTCGCAGAAGCTTTGTCTGCCGTGCCCTCCAAGTGCGCTTTGAAATTTAGCCTCCGATCGATCATCACTCCCAGGTATCTTAGAGCGGGCTGTGAGTGGATGATCTGTTCCCCTACCTTGATCCTCACGGATACTGGCTTTCGCCGTTTGCTGATCACCACTGCTTCAGTTTTGTGCTCAGCAAGCTTCAACCCAGCGCGTTCTAACCACGCTTTTATTTCCCAGATCGCTTCGTTCGCATACAGTTCGATGTCATCTGGGTGTTTTCCTTCGACAACTACCCCGATATCATCTGCGAACCCGATCGCCACTGCTTCTTTTGGAAGACGAAGCCCCAACACATCATTGTACATTGCGATCCATAGGAGAGGGCCCAGGACGGAACCTTGCGGGACACCACATGGTGTCCCGAAAACTTTAGGACCATCATCCGAATCACAATGAAGCGACCTACCCTGCAGGTAGTCGGCCATTACACGCACTAGGTACTTAGGTGTGCCTAGCTTGATGAACGCCTCAACTATTTTGCTCCACCTCGCTGAGTTGAAAGCATTTTTTACGTCGAGGGTTATCAGTGCGCAGCAGTGATTGTTCTCTATGGCGGCTTTTGCTATGCCCACCACCATATTGATTGCATCAGTAGTCGTCCTTGCCTTTCTGAAGCCGAATTGCTTGTCCGACAGGCCGCCTGCCCTTTCGAAGCTAGGGAGAATCCTGTTACAGATCACCCGCTCGAAAAGTTTGGGGCCTTATTGATGGCTACCTTTTTTGCAGCCTCCAGAATCTCATCTGCGGTCACCGCAGGTAACTCTTCTGGGTCCACCTGAAGGGTGGGTAGTTCGGCGGCGCGTACGTTCTGTGGAAACAGGACGTACACAATGCTCTGGAGCTGCGCGGGGCAGGTGATCGGCGGAGAGCGTTTGCCCTTGACCGCTGACATAACCATTTTATAGGCTCCACCCCAGGGGTCCGAGTCTGCTTCTCTGCACATTCTTTTGAAGTGCTCGGATTTACTTCTAGCGATGGCCTTGTTCAGCCTTCTCCTCGCTTCTTTGTATCTCTGAAGAAGTTCATCGAAATCAGGACGGTTCCGATTTCTTTGAGTTCTCCTTCTCGCTTTCAGGCAGGCCCTTCGGCATTCGTTGATCTCGGCGTTCCACCAGAAGTTTGGTGGGTGTTGCCGATTGCCGGTGCGCCGAGGCATGGATGCATCACATGCCTGTTTTACTGAATCTTCGATTCGCTCTGCCCCTTCCCTGGCACCTCCTGCCGACCTCGCACGCAATAGAACCAATTTCTACAACCAGAAAACAAAAGTAATTTTTCCCTTGAACACAATCTCTAATTAAATTCCATGAAAATAATTTATTTTTAATACGTCATAATTTTTACTTACCTCTAATTTTCTCAACTCCTTAACCTTTATTTTTCACACCCTCTAATCCTCTAGTTCTCCTACTCTATCACTTTTTCTAAAAAACTTCTAACAGCTCACTTCACTTAAGGTTTTTTTTCTTTTATTATATTCTATTATGGCGCAGTGGAAGCGTGCTGGGCCCACTGACATATAGTAATGGACTGCTGATTGACGATGCTGAATGGCACCATTTTTCTCCAGAAATAGAAAACCTTTTTTATGCAAACAAAAAAATTTTCTTCGAATTTAGGAAAAAATAAGTGATAAGATAAGTTTGTTATAATTAACGGAAATAAATTTCCATCACTCATTTTTATTTATTCGCAGTTTTTTCATTAAATAAATGCATTTATTTCAAAACCGTGACGGTTATTTCCCTTGTTTAACGAAGTTTTCAAAATAGCTCAAGATTGAGACAGAAGAACGAAAACTATACCTGTCTATTTTTTTCTAATTATGTTTATATCGCTGGCATGCGCTGACGATTACAGTTCATTGGGATTTAACGTGGGAGCGAGTCAGGAATAGTTTTTGGTGCCATTTTTTTGTATGGGATTTTGCTCATTTGGCAGTCCATTACTATGTGTCAGTGGCTGGGACCATAACCTTTTGGAATTAATTAATTTAAGGAACAATAAAAAACAACTAAACTTTTAATGCAATATATTTATTCCTTTGTCCAGGGAACAAAAATAAAAAGAACGCCTTTAACTCACAGAAGCTTCCGCAAAAAGTAAGGAAAACAAAAACCAGTGAACAATTTAAAAAAACCCGAGTGCTTTGATTTTCAGCAACAGCGTATTTTGTGGAGTGAATTTTAGGGTTGCCAAGACGCGACAAAGTCAACTTCTAACAAGAAGTGTATGAACTCTTCACTAAGGGGTCTCATAATCGTAACTTCTCAGTAATTCTTGTGACACAAAACGTATTTCATCAAGGAAAATTCAGTCGTGAAATATCGTTCAATTGTAAATATCTTGTTGCATTTAAAAACGATAAAAGATAAAAGTCAATTTACACAACTAGCCCGACAAATTTACCCAGAAAATAGTTTAGAACTTATGAGAATATACATATAAAGAGATAACTCAAATGCCTTATAGTCCATTCAAAACGCGCATTTGGGTGTTCCAAAATAACACCGTTAAGAAAACGCTAAAGGTTTTTGGGGTCGCTGATCACGAAAATTACTTTTTTACTTTTTGCTTGAAAATAGGTTCAATAGGTATTATCAGCCAAAAATTTATTATTTTCAACACTTAAGGGGATAAAACTACCCCTACATTAAAATTATAATTGAAAAAAATGCAAATGCAATTTTTTTATATAAAGTTGAATTTTATAATTGTAGGGGTAGTTATTTTTGCCTGACAGTACGCCCCCAATCGAATTTGAAACATAAACTTAAAAAAAAATGTTTACATTTTTTTCTATATTTAGCCCATTTAGGGGTGGTTTCAACCCTTTAGGACTACCCCTTATCATAAAGTTCGCTTTGATTTAGTACAAATCAACCACCTTCGCAAATAAATATTTAAAAAAATGTATTTCATTGCATTAGTTTTCATAATTATCGAAATAATCGCGAAAAACCCCTCAAAAGAGTGTTTTTTGCATTTTTAAGGGTGATGCCCATGTTTTATGACCACGGGACCCAGATTTTCTTAATGGTGCTATTTTGGAACACCCCCCACCCTCGTTTTGAATGGACTATTACGGGTATTTGCTAATTGATTTTACTTAGGACATTAACGACGTCTTAAGATTTCGTACCGATATATTTAATAAGCACTTTGTAATCTGTTTTTGTCCACAAAACTTTAAATGGTAAGAATGGCGTCACGAATGAAGCGATTAAAGCCTACTTTACACTATTTGAGAAAGTCATATGATTTGACATATGCTTTTTTAAATGTGAAAGCATATGCTAAAAACATATCACAGCTCTTATAGTTCTACGTTCAAACCTTTTGACTTTATGTGTGATTTAGCTGTCAAAAAAGAAAATGGATGAAAACGTTGTTTCTGGTGTTATTTCTGCTTTGTCAACATTTTCATTATTATTATTCTATAGAAAGTGCACAAATAGAAATAAAAAAATTAAAAGAAAGATATGGAGTCGTCAATGGCTTCTTAGGAGAAATTCTGGCAGAGATATGGCAAGTTTAGTTTTCAAAGAGCTGCAATTTGAAGACGAAAACAGTTTTCAAAATTTTACGAGAATGTCGAAGAATACCTTTGATAAATTACATGAAAAAATAGTAAAAGTTATAAGCCGCCAGGACACTGTACTCCGAGAAGCAATACCATCACGAACAAGGTAAAGAGAAACATTCATTTGAATGTAAAATAATTCATTTATTAGCCCTAACTATAATGGTCTTAAGGTACCTTAAGATTTTTTATGCTCCTATGAAATGTCATAATACCAACTATAATGGCCTTAAGCAATCTTTCGTTAACTTTTGCAATCTTTCGTCAAGTCTTTAATGTACGGTAATGAGCGTACAAATCTTAAGCAATCATAAGAAAAGTGTAATTTTCTTTAGTGTTTCTAGTTGCAGAAAACGTTTTTTTGCAAAATGAATAATTTGGAGTTATTAAATAATTTAGCGTTATTAGTGAAATTGGTAGAAGATGTGAAAAAAAACCTAGATCGTGTTGTGTAAGAAAAATAAATAGAGACAATAAAAAACAGTTTTGAACTAATTCAATCAGTTCTTCATTAAAATTATTGTTAATTTCCATTTTTTTAATTTATTGGACGCTTTCCCAGACTCGATTTGTTTACCTTTTACAAATGTCAAAACGTCTTAAGGCTATTATAGCTGAGCTTAAGATTTGACAGATAATTAACCAGTCTTAAGAGAATTTGACGAAGAATCTTATGATGTCTTAAGATCATTATAGTTAGGGCTATTGATAGCCATCCTTATAGGTTATTCTTACATTACGCTTTCTAGGAACTGGAGAGTCCTACATAAATTTATCATACAGTTTTAGGATTTCAGTGCCTGCTGTCTCTACAATTATTCCGGAAACAGTACATGCGATTTACAATGCCTTGAAGGCCGAATATTTGAAGGTTGTCTTTGTACTATACATATTCATATGTATAACGAAATTCTTCCAATAGATGCCTCACAGTGAAAGTGAATGGGACAAAATCGCTAATGATTTTAACAAACAGTGGAATTTCCCTTTTTGTCTTGGAGCCCTTGGTACCTACAAATAAATGGTGTGTATTTTCTATGGTTAATTATTGTATTTTATTACAGACGGCAAGCATATTGCCTTTAAAGCACGAAAGAAAGATGGCTCCTTTTACTTCAACTATAAAGGGTTCAATAGCATTATTCTATTGGCCTTGGTTGATAGTAATTACAATTTTTTATATGTACATGTTGGTTCCAACGGAAGAAGCAACTATGCAGGAGTTTTTAATAATTCGTCACTTTCTGAGAGGATTGAGAATAATTTATTTAACTTTCCCGATGATAAGCCTTTACCTGGAATATCACAAACAGTTCCGTATGCCATTGATGCCGACGATGCTTTTAGACTATCCAGAAGAATTATTAAGCCATATGGACAAAGAAACTCTACAGAAGAAAAAAATTTTAACTACAGACTAAGTAGAGCACGTCGCGTGGTAGAAAACGCATTTGGAATTATGTCATCTAAATTCCAAATTCTTCAAAAAGATATAAATTTATCTATTGAAAAGGTACAAGATGTAATTCTTGCATTATGTGTATTACACAACTATATACGCAAAGAAGATGGTCAAAAATATATTGAAATGAGAGACATTGAAAATACCACACAAGTGTCATTAACCCTTGGCAGTTGGCGGTCTAACCTTTTCCTAACAAATCTTCAAAGGCCCTCAGGAAATCGATCTGCAAATGAGCCTAGGCAAATCCGAGATAATTACTGTAATTTTTTTACTACCATTGGATTCGTACCATGGCAATGGGAGGCTATTAAAAAATTTAATTTTTAAATTTTTGAATTGAATTATTTTTATTTATTTCTAAATATAAAAAAATTACACTAGTCTTTGTTTTTTTTTATATTTATATAGAATATTAATTATTTCTTGCTTCACATCATCCCGGTCATCCGCGGAACGTATAGAGTTTAATTCTGATTTTAAGTATTCTCCGAACGTTTCATATCATCAGGATATTTTTGTGCAAGTTGCTTTGCAGGCTTCAAAGCGGATGCTATACTGCTGATTGCGTCACTTGCCTATACCAACACGAAATCCTCATCAACTTTCTTTCTTTTATTTCGAGGTTGCGTGTCTGACGTTGATAGCGGGGTCTCAATCAAATCTCCAACAATTGTAGTAGTAGTTCTTGTTGTAGGAGAAAACACGGCTATGTCGTCAACATAATCTAAGCTAGAGGTGCTCAGAAAAACTTCTTGAAGCTCAGACCCACTTGAGTAGTTACTGGTCGTCTAAAAGAAGCCTTGTCAGAATCTGTGATTACTTTTCATGCTGAAAATATTACCCCTAAATTATCGGTTCCTTTTCTTGGTTTGATATGTTTTTTAAAAAAATTTAATTTTTCAAACTAAAAGGCCGCTGGGATGTACATGTCATCTGTTCCCGCTCCACTTTTCATGCTTTTTTGTTGCTTTTATAACTCGTGGTTATATTGACTCCTGTAAGTATATTTATTGCAAGATTTTTTGGAATACTATACCATAAATTTACCTCAAAGTGTTAACTTTTTGTTTGATATCATCTTGGCTTACTCCGGGTATGGAAGACTTTAATCCATCGACCATATCAGCCAATGCATTATGGCGTGCATGCTTATTGCTGTACAAACGATTTTTAGAATCGTACAAGCAAGAATGTTCCTCCCACAACTCAATTAATTTAATGGTTGTCTCCTTATTCCATTCAATCTAAAATAATTTAAGAAAAGGACATAATTATATTTTAACGTTTTTTAATATACTTTAATATACAGGTAATATTCACTGTTTTTTAATATACATACCTTTTTCCCAGAATCCATGTTTTCACCAATATGTAAAAACACAGAATATTCAGTGTGTCCACCAACGATATTGAAAAAAAAATCCACGAGTATCTCTTTTTTCCCGTAAAAAAATAGACCCAAATATAAAATTATTTTCATATAAAAAAACTCCACGCTAAACTTTTCCGTATGACTTCTCAAACGCAAATAGAAGCAGATCTAATTTCTTTAAAGTCATATGCTTTTACATAAGTCAACGCATAACACAGCCGCATATGTGTTTACACTGTCATAGTTCTCGTTTTTGACTTAACATATGTGAATTTTTTTTTTAGAATTTAAAAAAAAAATTTATTGGCTTCAATCACATTATTACTAGTTTCTTATAATTTAGTAAATGGCTGACTGGTTACATGTCCTAGCTATATAGTTACTTATATTTCTAATATGGACCGTGGTCCGACATTTATTTGTATTAGCGTGTTTGCTATTTATATATTTGCTCTTGTACAGCGCGTGTTGCCTACACAGCTTCACAGTATATTTGGTAGTTTAATTTGAAAAGAGAAGAGAGACAGGAGAGACTTACAACTAAGGATAAAAAGTAATTAACAGAGTATGGGCATCATCTTAAATGTTCTAATTTAAATGCGAGTTAGATAAATTCTAGATATACCTATAATATTCAGTTCTTAACTCTGTCTTGAGCTGAATTATTATTTATATTTTATATTTAAATTCGGGTAGAATACCCGGTACCTTATTCGGCTTTATTTATTTCAACAATTGAACATTCTTATATAAATTTAAATACAAGCTAAGCATATTGATATAACATAGAAAGTTATTAATCTACAGTACAAGCAAATTTTGATCTCTTATTTATTTATTATTATTATTATTATTTTTTTTGCTAATTGGGGGCTACTATTTTAACCTCTATAATGGAGATTATTGTGGTAAGCGTAAAAGGCTGGTATGTATCCTTCCTCAGCCACACGTAAGATGTCTGATTCTGGATGTATCATGTTAAAAGGGGATAGGTAGGTTTGTCCCGCAATCGGTGTATTATTCTGGAGTGAAATTCCTCTGATTAAATCGTTAGGGTGTTCACAGATCCCGTTTAGTCTTTTTTGCATCAGAGATAACATATACATTAAAATAGGGGTTATTTTGGCGGTTTCATAAATTTTTTTGTTGGAAAACCATTTGTTGGGCTCACTCATGTACAGTGCTGTGCAGTGTCTAAGGATTTTTCTTTCAAGGATTTGTACTTCTCTAGCCGCAGTTGATGAGCATGAACACCAAATAGGGAATGCGTAAGTTAATACTGGCCTAATAATTGTTTTGTACATGAGTGTTTTTGTTCTACTATAAAGCAATTTTGAATTGATGAGCGGTCTTAGAGAAGCAGTAGCCTGCCTCATTTGTATCAATTTTTGTCTTACATGAGGGTTCCATTTTAGACGATGATGGAATAGTAGTCCAAGATACTTGATTGTCTCCCTTGGGGCTAATGTATGTTCGTTTACTTGGAGTTTTAGTAATTTGGATTCTTTAGATGCATTTTTGGGACCTTTGCCTGCTGGATTTCTTACACATATTAATTGGCACTTTCTATTATTTACTTCAATATTCCAAGCTTTGAAGTAACTCAATATTGAGTTTACGTGCAATTGCAAACATTCTGTAGCAACTATAGGGGATTTATCTGTTGCCCAGACCAACGTATCGTCAGCATACTGTATGCTTTTAGAACCAATACTATATACGTGTGGAAAGTCATGGATTGAGATATTAAACAATTTTGGTCCCAATATTGATCCCTGAGGGACTCCCGACCTGATGTTAAATCTCGGAGAAATAGAGTCGCCTAATTGGACCACTCCCATCCTATCTGAAAGGAAACTGTGTAAAATTTTTGTTAGGTGGGGTGGGCAATCTAAGTTATTCAGTTATAAATTAAACCGTCGTGCCACACCCGATCAAAAGCCTTTTTTAGATCAAGCGCACATAGCACTGAACATTTACCAATCCTTAAATTCGTAATTATTTCATTTTGAAGGTATAATAACGCATGTTCTGTGGAGTGGCCTTTTTCGAAGCCAAATTGATATTGTGGTATTATATTATTTGTTATACAAAACAATTCTAATTTTCTAAGTATAAGTTTTTCCAACATCTTACCTACGTTAGAAAGTAATGAGATTGGTCTAAAATCTTCAACTTGCGCAGCAGATCCTTGTTTTGGAATAGGAAGAATCTTTGCGACTTTCCATGCGGTAGGAAAGTAACTATTGTTTAAACAGTTATTAAATAGAGATGCAAGGAAAGTGTCTATGCCTTTTATAACTTTTCTAATGACATAGTTAGGAATTTTATCAATACCTGAGGATTTTTTATTTTATAGCTCACTACTGAGCTGTATTATCTCTTCGGGGTTCGTGAAGTAACCGGCTGAGGGCAAAGAGGCTCTATTATCGGTAGTAAATTGAGTAATTGGGGGGAGAATTGTTGAATTAAGCGAGGATATTACTTCTTCAACTGTGTTTTTATGGGGATTATTGTCGTCTATTATTGTGTTAAAAGACTGCTCATAGTGAATTTTAAATATTCTTAGCTTTTCTTCTAGATCACTGTAGCATTGACCGTTCATATACACATCGTTTGTGGATGGATTCCGTCTAATGTTCTTTCTACCTGTAAGTCTATCAATGGCAGCAAATGCGTTGGGAGAGGGTTTAATTTTTAGTAGCTCCCGAGTGTACCAGTTATTAGCCTCAGTTCTGATTTTGTCCCTTATTATTTTAGATAAACACAGGATTCTTGAATGAAGCTGTGTGTATTCGATATTCATTCTATTTCCCGTTCTATGGAAAATTCTTTTTAGTGCCTGATTCCATTGTCGTCTTGTGCGAAATAATCTCAAGGTGCCTGAAGAGATAAAATTGTACTTGAAATTTTTTTTTAGAGAAGTATTGGAATGAATGTGCATTCATTCCGTGAGAACTGAAGTAAATTTCGAGATCAACTGGTCAATTTCTTGGTTAGTTAAATTAGAAGTTTGGTTTAATATTACCTCTTCCTGAAGCTTTATCTTTATATGTCGGATGAAATCTTTCCAGTCAGTGTTCCTGAAAGAAGTGATCCATGTCTGTTTTACTGTAAGTTCGAAATTTCCTA
This sequence comes from Thereva unica, assembly GCA_949987705.1. Classification (NCBI taxonomy): domain Eukaryota; kingdom Metazoa; phylum Arthropoda; class Insecta; order Diptera; family Therevidae; genus Thereva; species Thereva unica. The sequence goes on along the minus strand of CATLJY010000347.1, from coordinate 1,914 downwards.
TTCGAATTCCAAGGAGCACACCATAGTGATCAGACGGGAACGGGAAAGTTGTACATGTTGTGCCGTTGTTCGTTAGACTAGACGATACCCAAAAAAGATCAAGATAAGAGGACCCCCTGGGGAATGTAGGAGAATTAGGGTAAATAAGTTCTGAATACATGAATGCTGAGGATTGAAACCAGTTGTATAGAGTATTACCATTTGTATTATTTACAGAATCACCCAAGTTCCTATGCCTAGAGTTTAGGTCTCCTCCAATAATAAAATAATCGTAAACTCTAGCCAGACATTCGAGTCTATCAAGTTCAAGGTTCCAGCCGTGCCTATTATTACAAGGTACGTAGACTGCCCCAATTAGGATTTTTTTATTAACACCATCTGCTTTTATGTGCCAGCAGATCAAGCTTATGGAAAATTGATTTGTGTCAAATGAGACTTGATCAAATTATGAGATCCTCTCTAATGGCAACAGCGGTGCCTCTACCATAGTCATTTCTAATTAATTTATACCCAGAGATATTAGGTTTGTATTTTTTATTTAACCTCGTTTCAGTAATTAATGCTACATGAGGTCTCAGTCTTTGTAATTCATATGATAGGGAAAATGCCTTGTCCTTAGAACAAAGCGAGTTTACGTTAATGTTGACAACTCTTATTTGGAGCATTTCAGATTAGCAACAAAATTTAGATATGCATCAGCCTTATTATTTTCATTCATCATTTTGTATTTCGGCCAGAAATCTGACAGTTTCTGTAAGAGAACCCCTAGTGAGACTCCAAACAACCTATTCGCTTCAGCAGTGAATTCCCCAATAGCGTTCCCGTCACTATTGCCTTTTACGACTTGCGCAAACGATCTGTCATTTCTGATTAATAAATCATTAACTTTGTTTAATTTTTTTTCTTTTAAATTGCCGAGTAATTGTAAATTTTCCTCTCTTCTTTTCTGATAAGCCAGAAAATTAGGACATCCCTTAAAGTTGGCTGTGTGATTGCCGCCGCAATTTGCACATTTGGGTGAACTTTGAATATTTTCCGCCTTTCTAGGGCATAGATCTTTACAATCGTTGCCACATCTGACGCACTTCGGATTGTTTGCACAATTAGCGCTAATGTGTCCAAAGGCCTGACATCTATAGCATTGTACAAAATTTCTCTTATGTGGTCGCTCAAATGTAACCACATGGTATAATACCGTCCTGATTTTAAGCAATTCTTTAGCAGGAGTCGTTGGTTCCAACTTTATTATAAAAGAGCCAAGGTTCACCCCTTTTAAGTGAGGCTTTTTAGACACTAAAGGTTTAATCCATTGTATTTTAAGATTATTATTTTGACTTTTGAGATCATTATGCACCTCTGAATCAGTTACGCCATTGGATAAACCTTTCATTACGAAAGTTTCTCCTTTTTCCCCCTTCGGGGTAAAGGAAAATGCCTCCGCTTGAGAGTTTCTAATTGTGTCCAGAATGAAGGTGTGTAGTGTGGGATTATCAATAAATATTTGACTCCTTGAGTAATTGATTCTCTGGACTTTGAAATTAAATTCTTCGTTTTGCTTCGAGCACATTTCAAACAATAGTGTTGGTCTCACGTTGTTTATGAAAATCGGTGGGCACCAACTAATTTTTGCTTTAATATTACTGGCTGTGTTATTTTTTGTGTTAGTAAGGGAGTCAGAGTTAGAGTCAATCTTACGTGTGTCTGCGGGTTCTTCATGTAGTGACCGCGTAAAGTTTAATTACCAAACTTTACGCAATGTCACACATCAACTTCCGGCACGATCAAAACGATCTGCCAGAACGCACCCACGATCACTGAACTCCAAAGTTCAGCGATCGAGCCAATTTCCGGCATCTCCGATTTCTCACTTCTGTCTGAAAGTTCCTGGTGCATAAGCCGTCCTCTTACATCGCG
>CATLJY010000346.1:0-24041 GCA_949987705.1 Thereva unica | reverse complement strand
TTAGAAACTACTTTAAGAATTTTTTCTTATTGCAGAATTAAATTGATTGTTTTTCTACTATTATATATTATATAATAGGTTTTATAATAAAAATAAAAAATCCAATGGTTTACTTTCTTCATAATTGTTTTACTACACAAGTACATAATAGATTTTAGAATAATTTATTACCTAGATTAATTGCAGCTCCAACTTCACTCCGCAGTTTCCTGGTAATTGTCGTATTTTTGAAATTATTATGGCAGTCATTCCAGAACTTGAACTTCAGAAATTAAAACTTCGCACTCCATATCGAGGAGCTTTCTTGCTGTTTTAACTTTTTTCAAATTTTCTTCCATTGCTACAACAAGCGGCGAGCGTCACCAGAAAAATTTAATGTCTCGGATTAGCGGCGAGCGCCACTTTAGTGTTGCCGCTCGCCGCTCGTATCGTGGCCGGATTTGAGCCGCTCGCCGCTCGTATCCTGGCCGAGGCTTTAGCCTTTGACAAATTCGTATACTCTTCAGGAAAACTTGATTATTGTACAATGGAGATATGATTTGCGCGTTTGAATTCAGGATTTAAACAATTGTGTTTGAATCTCTGTATCCATGCAATGATGTGTGTGAGTCGTGTCATTGATGAATAACGCAGCAATATAGTGTTTTCGATTTGTGAGAGAAAGCTTTTTACCTTTGGTTTCCTTTTTTTTATGTGGTAAATACAAGCTTAGGAATCATCCTTTGTACTACATGTCTGTCATGTCGTTCAAGTCATGGTCAGTGTCTAGTAGTAAGCTTGATTTGAAGGATAGAGGAGAAAGGATAGGTTAGGGGTCTGGAGGGTGCGTGAGTAGATGTCGATGAGCCTTGCGTTTGAACTCTAAGATATTATATGAGTTCGGAAACACCGACTGCGGAAGGGAGTTCCACAATCGAGTTGTTCTATTTATAAACGAACTACTAAAACGTAATGTGCGCGAAGAGGAGGGCTGTAGCGTATGCGGGTGAGCCGAGTTGGCTAGTCTTGTGTTGCGGGAAAAAATTTGCTGTGTAGGCATGAGGTTTCTGATTTCAGTGGAACAGTCGCTATGGTAATAGCAGTAAAATTTGCTAAGGGCTGCTACATTCCTGCGATGGCTTAAAGGGTCGATGGAGGAGCAAAGGGTGCTATCGCCAATGAGTTTGATGGCGCGGTCATGCACCTTGTCCAGCCAAGCCAAGGTGGTTTTTGGGGCACCCGCCCAGATATACGAGTTGTATTCAAGGCGGGGCCGAATGAAGGACTTGTAGATTGTAGCCAGAGCAGTTGGCCGAAGAAGGAATTTGCATCTCTTGAGGAAACCCAGGCATTGGGAAGCTTGTTTGGCGATTTGGAATATATGATTATTCCATCGCAGATCAGAAGATAAGGTTACGCCTAGGATGTTAAGAGATGGGTCAGCCATTACATTCTTATTGTCCACTGAGATAGAGGGACGGGTGGTGCAGGTTTTTGTAGAGATGAGACAGTACTTAGTTTTGGTTGCGTTGAATTCGACACGATTCTTGCGGCCCCAAGCAAGAATAAGTTCAATGTCCCCATTAATAGAATTGGACATTAGTTCACGATCTACGGGACAAGGTCTGGCACGTTCTTGTCCTATATTATCGAAGGTGTGGGAGTAACACAAAGTACCGTCATCGGCGAAACTGTGAAGTGGGTTGGAGGGGATTGAGAGCAGATCATTAATGAATATAGGAAAAAGGGCAGGTGAGAGAATCGAGCCTTGGGGAACGCCGACCGAGATGGAATGACGGTTGGATTCAACGCCATCCAACACTACCCTGATTGAACGGCTGGAAAGAAAGCTCTCAATCCAGTTCCTTAGAACTGAGTCGATACCAATAGCTTGGAGTTTAAGCAGCAGAGCGGGATGCCATACTCTGTCGAAAGCCTTGGATATTTCTAGAGCAACCAAACCAGATTCACCGAAGCGATGGATGTTTTGGTTGAGAGCCTCAGTCAGACACACAAGAAGGTCGCCAGTAGATCTTTTCGGTCTAAAGCCGTACTGCCTGTCGTGTAAAATTTGGTTGGATTCCAGATATTTCATCAACCTTCGATTGATTATTATCTCCATGATTTTGGAGAGAACAGAAGTAATTGCTATTGGGCGGTAGTTTAAAGGGTCGCTGGATTCACCTTTTTTGGGAATGGGCTGAACATGAGCTAGTTTCCAAGAGTTGGGATAAACTCCGGAGAAGTATGACAGGGCGAAAAATTTGCGCAGAGGTTTAGACAAAGGTGAGGCACATTTGTTAAGTACCATAGGGGGGATATTGTCTGGGCGTTGAGTTCTTTGAGACTTTTATACACCTCGCGCGTTCCTTGCTTTTAATTCGGTTTGTTCATTTATGGCTCGAAATTTAGGTCATTTTTCTTGGGATTTTTGTTAGCCAACCTGGTCCATGCCACCATAAATGATTATTTACTAAACTTCTGCTGCTATACCTCTTGATGCCAGGTCTGCTGGATTGTCCTTGGTCGGGATATGTCTCCATTGATCGTAACGTATCACCTCCTGGATTTCCACCACACGATTAGCTACATACGTCTTCCACCTGGACGGGTGCTCCTTAACCCATTGAAGTGCTATGGTCGAATCCGCCCAGGCATATGTTGCAATGTGCTGCAAATGCATGTCAGAAATCGTGCCTTTGATTAGTCGTGCTAGGATGACAGCTCCGTTTAATTCCAGTCGCGGTATTGTGGTAGGTTTTATTGGTGCGATCTTGGTTTTAGCTGTAAGCAGGGTGGATGTAATGTCTCCATTCTCGTGCTTGACTCGCAGGCACAATATAGCAGCGTATGCCCTTGAAGATGCATCGCAGAACCCATGTAATTGTGCATTGACACCTGGGGAATATTGTATCCATCTTGGAATCTGCAGTGTTTCCAGGTCTTTTAGCTGTTGCTTGAATGTAGACCACTGGGCTGATATTTGGGGGGATACCTGTGCAGTGCATCCCATGTGCTGCCAGTAATCCATAACGTCTGCTACGGCTACGTCTATGACCGGAGATAACCATACTAATCGGTCATAGATGCTATGTTGGACAGCATGTTGCGTTTTGTGATCAATTTGTGTTCACGCATTGGGATGACTGCAAATGTAAAATGATCAGGTCCAGGATGCCATCGGATGCCAAGAGTTTTGACCGTGTCGTCATCTGAGAATGTAAGTATGTCCCTTAGCTCACGATGTTTTACGGGTAAATCCTTTAATAATTCTGGGTTATTGCTAGTCCATTTACGTAGGCTGAAACCACCTGCACGAGTTAGGCTAAGAAGCTCAGACTGTAGTTTTTTTTATGTGGCAGTGCTAAGCTCAGGAGTCATCCTTTGTACTACTAGTCCGTCATGTCATTTGTCACGTCATGGTTCAATGTCTAGCAGTAAGCTTAGTACGGGGGGGGTATAGGTTAGGGGTTAAAAGGTACAGGGGGGGGGTATTGAAGAAGGTGGTGATGAACCCTGCGTTTGAACTCTAGGATGTTGTAGGAGCTCGGAAATACTGACTGCGAGAGATTATTCCACAGTCGAGTTGTTCTATTAACAAACGAATTCATATCTTGTTGAGTGCGTGAAAGGGGTAGTTGCAGGTGAAGGGAATGAGACCAGTGGGCTAATCTGGTGTTGCGGGTGTAAGATTGCCGTGGAGGCAGGAGAGCGTTTAACTCAGAGGAACAGTCACTATGATAGTAGCGATAAAATTTTATCAGTGCTGATACATTCTTACGGTGGCTCAGGGGGTCGATGGTGGAACAGGCGGTGTCTTCATCAATTAACTTGAGTGCCCTTTTTTGCATCTTATCTAACCATGCCAAGGTGGTTATTGGGGCGCCGCCCCAAACGAGGGAGTTATATTCGAGAAGAGGCCGAATGTAGGATTTATAAATAACAGCACGGAGGAGGCACTTGCACCTCGTTGTTTTGCTTCTGTGATACTATCAGCCCCAGCTAGCAGGTCGTCGACATAGAAGCTTGAGTATATGGCCTTGGACGCTAGAGGCCACTTCTGTCTTTCGTCTTCTGCAGGTTGTTGAAGTGTGCGGATTGCCAGATATGGGGCACATGTAGTGCCAAATGTTACATTGTTTAATTGTTAGTCCAGTAATTGTGAAGTTTCTGGATGTCTCCAAAGGATCCTCTGAAACGTTCTGTGGTTTGGATGTATGTCAATCATGTGATACATCTTCTCGATATCCGCGTTCATTACGACCTTGTGTTTCCTCCAATTGAGTAAGGTCGCGAATAATTTAGGTCTGAAAGTCGGTCCTGTCAAAAGGTTCTCATTGAGTAAGCAGTAGTTTTGGCAGATGCGTCGAATACAACTCTTAATTTGGTCGTGCTGCTTTCCTTGAAAACTGCATGGTGAGGGATGTAGTAGTGCTTTTCCTCACTGGAAGGAGGGTTAACTGCCTCCATGTGTCCCAGATCAATGTACTCATCCAGGCATTTTGAATATTCCCTTTCGAATGAAGTATTTTTGCTGAACTGGTTCTGTAAGGACTTAAATCGTTTTAGGGCTTGTGGCCTCGATTGTCCTAGAGCTGGTAGTTGCTCCTGCATGAAAGGAAGGTTTACTTGATATCTTCCATTTGATTTTCGTATATGTGTTTCTGTAAATATACGTTGGCAGATTTCGTCTTCTTTTTTCAAAATCTGCTGTGTGGGAACTTCTTCTAGTTCCCAAAATTGTTTGAGCTGCCTGCTCAAGTCCAATTCTGTGGTTGCGAATGTGCATGCTGTAACTTGGCTGAGATGTGTGTCTCTTGTTGGTCCTATTAAAATAAATCCAAATATTGTATTTATGGCTGTTGGGGCTGTGTCAGGTCCTCGTCGGATACCTTCTTCTATGATTCTTGCGTAAATCCGTGCTCCCAATAGTGCGTCAATATTTGCTGGCTTCCAAAAGGTTGGATCTGCTAATTGTACATTGTTGAGATGATCCCAGTTCCCTCTTCGTAATACCCTTGTTGGTAGTGGATCGGTGATCCCATTGAGGACTAGAAACTCATCTGTCACTGCAAGTTTATTCTGACTTTGTGATTCTAAGGTAAGCCTTACTTGTTGGCGTGCCGTTGCTGCTGGACTTGTGTCTATTCCAGTGATTACTATCGCCGTGTTTGTGGCATAGTCCATAGTAATGCATGATGATCTTTTGTAGCTAAGAAAGATTGTATTGCGTTAAATTCATCAGTATTGCTGACTGATTGTGTCTTCGTGGTTGCTGGAAATAGTTTGCCCTGCTAACTCCTTCATGAAGCTGTATGTCGTTGGATCTGGATGATCCAGTGCTCTCTCGTTTGAAATCGTTAGGTAATGTTGTGTTATGCTTCTGTTTACATTTATGACATCGGTATTTACTTGGGCACGCATTTGTTTCGTGCTGGGCGGACAAGCAGGTTATACAATGACCGGCTGTTTTTAATAGCTTGTATCTTGCCTCGGGACTCATCTCATGATACTTCTTGCACTTGATGACGAAATGTTTTTGCTGGCAGGCGGGGCAGATGTTCTGTCTCCTTGCATGATGAGCATGTGTGTTACCTCTAGCTGGAGTTGGCTTCGGTTGAAATGTAGGTTTGGATGTTACCACATCTGCAATTGATTCTAATACTTGTAGTCTGTTGTTAAGAAATGCGCAAAAGCAAGACCCTCTCAACTACAGGCCATGCAGTTCTCTCTGACACTAATGCAACCATAGCTGAGGTCGGGCCCAAAATTTGACATTTGCTTAGAATTTAATGGCGCAGAATACGTTCGGGACTGTTTTCATTATATTTTTGAAGAAAAAAGTGGTAAATTATTGAATTTTATTACTTTTAACTGCACATACAGTGCCGGACAATATTGTGGGCACACTTGCAGTTAGTTCATAGTTTTGACAATAAGTGAAAACAAAGCGTAAAAACTCCAAATATTTCTTCGTAGATACCAATTTACTTGTAACCTCTGAGCCTATTTTGTTCCATTCTTCGAGTATAACTTCTTTCAATTGAGATTTGGATGTTATGCTATGATTTCGGATGCGTTTTTCCAATTCCTCCCATAGATGTTCTATAGGGTTTACATCAGGACTTTGTAGTGGAGTTGGCAGAATGTGCGGGAGACTCCATATGGTCCACATACGAACAATGCCGGCTGTATGTTTCGGGTCATTGTCGTGTTGAAAGTAGAACTTTTGACTCAAATTAAGCTTGTCAGCTGACTTTTTTACATTGTTTTTCAATATTTCAAGATATTTGTATTTATCCATAATTGTTTCGATAAATTCCAATGCTCCAACTCCATTTGAAGACATACAAGCCCAAATCATTACGCCTCCACCACCATGCTTCACAGTGTTTTGCAAATTTTGTGGTTCCCATTCTGCATTTTTTTTTCTCCACACTCTGATTCGTCCATCGGACTTATAAATATTGAATTTTTTTTCATCTGAGAAAAGTACATTTTCCCAAAATTCATTGTCTTTTTGTAAAAATTGATTAGCAAATTCCATTCGTTTTTTTCTATTTGTTTTATTTATATATGGTTTCTTACGTGCCACTCGAGAGTTATACCCATGACGACGTATGGCTCGTCGAATTGTTTTCGCATGAATTTCTTTATTTAATTAATTTTTAAAGTGTGCTGCAATAGCCGTTGAAGTAATTTTAGGATCAATTTTAACCATCGACATAATTTTTCTTTCGTCACGGCTTGTTATCTTCTGATGTCGTCCTCTACCAGGCTTATTTATTAAAATATCTCGATTTTTAAATCTTTTAATAACGCTTCTTATTGTAAATCTACTTCGCCCAACTATTGTGCCAATTTCACTATTATGACTTATTTTGTTTATGAAGTTTTAGAATTAACACCCTTTCTGTTAAATTTGTTTCCTTTCGTTTGTTTTCCATTTTATTTATTTTAAACACTTTTTAATATTATTTGCACAAAACTGTTGCAAAGGGACTTCAAAATTTACAAATAATATAACGGGACTTCCCCGGATTTCGAAGCCCTTTATTACATAATCCAAGTAGGGTTACCAGCTCCCAATTACAGATACTTTTTTAAGTGTGCCCACAATTTTGTCCCTTCGAATTTAACTAACATCCGTATTTTTGTTATATTATTGACGTGACAACGTCTATTAAAACGATGAACGCCGGCTGCATGCACGAAAAATGATGACTCATTGTCCCGTTATGTCCCGTTATGTCCCGTTATCTCCCGAAGTAATTTTAAAAATTTGATCATAGTAATCTTAAAAATTTGATTAAAATTGTCAATATTAATTAGATTAAATTTGTCAAATTGTCAACAATAAGCAAAGCAAGCCAAACACTCTGTCTCCTAACTGGGTGCCGGTGTATAAGGAAATAGTGAACATTACACTGACGAAAACTGTGAAATGCAAACGAAAACAGTTTCCTTGCGTTCCTGCTTGTGCTATTACCATTCACAAGTCGCAAGGTCTGACGTTTACTGTCATCTATAATATAAAAAGAAGTCGGGTTTTCCTTCCAGACGCTATAATTAGAAAACGCACGATCCGATTTCCACGGTTTTGCATTCGTTGGAAAGGTCTCGGGCTCCGTGAGGTTTATAGCAAAAAAATTTCAACAGAAAAGCAGGCGTTTGGTCCATAGCAGCCATCTCAAGAGGGCGGATTACCATTTTCTTTACAACCCCTCGACATGGATATCAAATGAAAGGTTATGGTAAGTAGAACACCAAAAGCAATATAGTATACTCAATATATCGTTTGGTCCATGGCAGTCATCACAAGAGAGCAGATGACCATTTTCTTCACAACCCATTCGAAATGGGTATCCAATGAAAGAGTATGATAAGTAGAACAATATAAGCAATATAGTATACTCAATATGTCGCTTGGTCCATAGCGGCCACCTCAAGAATGCGGATTACCATTTTCTTCACAACACCTTCGACATGGATATCGAATGAAAGAGTATGATAAGTAGAACACCATAGGCAATAAAGTATACTCAAAATATCGTTTGGTCCATGGCGATCATCTCAAGCGGGCGGATTACCATTTTCTTCACAACCCCTTCGAGATGGGTATCAAATGAGAGAGTATGATAAGTAGAACACATAAGCAATATAGTATACTCAATATTTATCGTTTGGTCCATAGCGGCCATCCCCAGAGGTTGGATTACCATTATCTTCACACCTCTCGATATGGATTTCAAATGAAAGGGTATGATAAGTAGAACACCATAAGCAATATAGTATACTCAATATATCGTTTGGTCCATGGCGGTCATCTCAAGAGGGAGGATGATCATTTTCTTCACTACCCCCTCGACATTGGTATCAAATGAAAGGGCATTATAAGAAGAATGCCATAGACTATGTCTTTAGATTCATGGCGGCCATCTCAAGAGGGCGGATTGCCATTTTCTTCACAACACCCGAGACATGGGTATCAAATGAAAGGCTATGAAAAGTAGAACACCATAAGCAATATAGTATACTCAATTTATAATTTGGTCCATGGCGGCCATCTCAAAAGGGCGGTTTATCATTTTCTTCACAACTCCTTCTAGATGGGTATCAAATGAAAGAGTATGATAAGTAGAACAATATAAGCAATATAGTATACTCAATATATCGTTTGGTCCATAGCGGCCATCTCAAGAGAGCGGATTACCATTTTCTTCACAACCCCTTCGAGATGGGTATCAAATGAGAGAGTATGATAAGTAGAGCACCATATGCAATATAGTATACTCAATATATCGTTTGGTCCATAGCGGCCATCTCAAGAGTGCGGATTAATATTTTCTTCACAACCCCTTCGACATGGGTATCAAATGAAAGAGTATGATAAGTAGAACACCATAGGCAATATAGCATACTCAATATATCATTTGGTCCATGGCGGTCATCTCCCGAAATAAATTTTCCCAGATTTGTTCTTTTTTCACTATAGCTTTTTCCTATCGCAGACTGTGTCCTCATAATCTTATTTTATTGAAAGGCGTTGCAACGCACGCGGGTTTTTGCTAGTTTAATATAAATGATTCAATTTTATTCATAAAAGTATGCAATTATTTCATCAATGTTTTCTCATGACGTTGTCACGTTAAACTATCGTCCGTAAACCCTCTTTACAGACAACAAATTTTTTTTTAAATGTTTTATTTTTCTATGAAATGTTTTGTTTATTTGATAATAAAGATACTAAAGATTAAAATTGTGAAGAAATGTTTGAAGTGTTGAAGCTTTGTTTTCACTTATTGTCAAAAATATTAATTAACTGCAAGTGTTCAAACGAATTCCTAAAATGAAAAAAGAAAATCAGAAACATGAATTTTCAAATAATAACGTAATACCTGGTGCCTGGGTGTTACACAGGCACGGTCCAAAAATAATCTCTGAAATAAAAATTGAATTTGATTAAATTGAAGAGGCAAAATGTCAACAAAAACAACAACAATGAAATAATTAACATAAATAAACATGAATTTCACATAAAAACATACATAAATGAATTAAAATGATCACGAACTACAAACAAATTAATTGTTGTTTAGGAATTTTCACGAATAAGTAATTTAATGAATTAAAATTCGGTTTTTAGTGAAACATAACCCCAAATTTAAAAACATAAAAGGTTACATGAAAACAAAAAATAAAGCATGCAAAATCACACTAAACACAATCAAACACTATAAACCTGTGTTTCGCACTAATAGTTTAGCACAGGTGCAACAAACTCTCGCGACATGAAATTTCGAACCCGGCCAACTTTGACATCTCACGACGTTTGAGGTGTCAAAACGATATGAAATTTTCCGGCGAATTCAGCGGTGATGCCAGAATTAAAGCAAATCACCTGGAAAATTAATTATCAGCGAAAATCTATATTTTCCTTTATGGCAATGTGCGAGAAAGAGAAATTTCTCGCAAAAGAGACAACGATAATATTGCCAATTTTTGGAAATTCATCCCAGTTTTTCCAGGGAAATTGGAATTTCTCTAATGGATGCCTTTTTGCTTATAAAAAGTGGCAGCACCCAGCGACTTGACTTTTGGTTTGTTTGAAAGAATACAGTGAGTTGGAAGATCTAGTGAGTGAACAAAATCAAGGCAGGATCCACGTGAGGAAATAAGAAGAATATAGAAAGGTATTCAAGATTATAAACGGTAACAATTTGTTGTTTTTTATTTGTGGCATACATGCTATTAATTAGCATCAAGCCCTGTATATATTAACCATTAACGTGGGAGGTGTAAACATGCAAATCATTGCATCGCATCAATCACGTTAATATTGTTTTCAGCCATCAACGCCGATACATTGAGCGATATAAAAAGGGGAGAAAATTTCAAGGTGCAAAAATTAAAGTGAAGGTATATTGTAATTTTAAGGAATTTAATTGTTAAGTTATTATATAAAAATAAAAATAAAGGAAATTGGAACAATAAATTATAAAAGTGCATTTATTGTGAAAATTTGTTTGAAATGAAATTGGAGTAATAAATTATAAAAGTGCATTTATTGTGGAGATATTTTGTGGAGTGAGGAATTTTGTCTTTTTACTAAAACTCATTGTAATTTCGAATCTTGTCTTTAAATCACGGAACAAATATAAATTGTCGTGCATTTTTTATACCGCTACACCAGGCTACCTATCGTACATTTTAGTGGTTCCATCCAGGAACGGCAATCTATTTGTTTAGTGAATTTAAATAAAAATTTTCGACAATGAGTGCAGCAAAGAAGGCTATGCTACGAGAGCAGTCATTAAGAAGTCGCATCGAAAGGCTTATTGAGAATGCAAGGAAAACAGCTACGACTAAACGGACAAGATCGTTTTATGAAGTAAAGTTAGAAGAACTCAAGGAATTATGGGCAGAATACAAGAAAGCAGATCAAACGCTGTTGTAGGCTCTCATAATAGAGGAACCGGACAACGCAATCCCTGATGATGCCTACGTTAATTTAGAGTTTACCTAAATATTCTTCTGACTACTTGAGTGAAGTGCTTGAAGGACTTAGGAAGTTTACCTCAACAGAAGTGCAATCGACCCAAACAACTCCAATTAGGCAAGACACAATTCTGCCTAGGATCGATCTACCAAAATTTGATGGAAATTACGACTCATGGTATTCATTCCATGACCTGTTTGTATCATTGGTGCACAACAACATGCATTTGAGTCCGGTACAAAAATTCCATCATCTTAAATCATGTTTAATTGGAGATGCTGAGAAATTAATACGGCATATACCTGTTACCAACGACAATTACGATGCATCATAACCAAGGTGAAACAACGTTACGAAAACAAACGTATCTTAGCAAACCACCATTTAAAAACGCTGTTAAACCAACCCAAACTTACTACAGAAACTGCTAGCGGCCTTAAAACGTTTATCTCCACAACCGATGACTGCTTGCAACAACTAAACAACTTGAAAATAGACACAGAATCGTGGGATCTCTTGCTTGTACACATGCTCATTCAAAGGCTACCACTCGTTACACTGAAGATGTGGGAAGAAGAACAAGGAGCTTCGCAAGATCTTCCTTCATACAAACAATTTCATACATTTTTGTGTAAGCGACACAAGGTGTTGGAATCAATTTCAGATATCATCTCAACGAATCAACAGCCACACACAAGTCACTCAAAACTTAATACAAGGGTTCATCACACAGTTAAGGATAACAGATGTTCAGCATGCAAAGAACGACACTGGCTTCAGAGATGCTCCAAATACTTACGCATGGACCCAACCGCCAGACGAAAGTTGGCCACAACCACTGGTCACTGCTACAATTGCCTGTCCAAGGAACATGGATCACAAAACTGCAAAAGCAAATTTAGGTGTCTAAAGTGCAAGGAGAAACACCATACCACTCTCCACAATGAGATTCAACCTGGTTCTTCCAACGCAAATTCGACCCTTCAACAATCCAAAAACGCAATCACACACACCTCAAACATACAAGCACATCTTGTGAGGCATGCAACAAATGATGCGAACACAACAACAAATCAGCAATTTAACCAGCCAGCCTGTAGTGGTACCGAACCAAATTATGTCCAAGCCTTCTGCACTAGGGAGGATTCACGTGCATTGCTGTCAACAGCCTTAGTATTGATAAAGGGAACCAACGGAAAACAACACACAATCAGATGTCTAGGGGATCCAGGATCAGAGTCATCTTTTATAACCAAGAGCACCTGCAAACTACTAGGAGTACAATATAGTCCTGCTGACTGCAACATAATAGTCATGGGAGCAATTGCAACGGGAAGGTCTACAAAACAAACGAGGCTCACCCTACAATCACCCGTTGTTAAGGACTTTCTAATGACAGAAACACTTTTGGTAGTCAACAAAATCACAGACGCCTTACCTAGGTTTACGATATCATTACAGGAATGCAGCCATCTTCAGGATCTCGAACTAGGGGATCCAGAATTCTGGAAACCTGGAAACGTAGATATTTTACTTGGCATCGGCGCCTACGCAAAAATTGTTCAAGAAGGTATACGTCGAGAATCAGAACTCAACCCAGTGGCAATCAACACCAGCTTTGGATGGATCGTTGGAGGAGATGTAACCCAAACGAAACAGTTTGATTCACACAACTTTAGTATACAAGTAACAAATCAAGACCTCGGGAATCAACTTAAAAAATTTTGGGAGGAAGAGGAACTTCCCACAAGGCCAAACTTAACTCAAGACGAGCAAGAATATTCTGACTATTTTACAGAAACACACAAGCGGTTCAAAAATGGGCAGTACGAAGTCAAGCTACCTTTCAAACAACGCAAGGAACCCATCCTGGGCGATTCACGTGAATTAGCACTAAAAAGGCTATACTGTTTAGAAAGGCGAATTAACAACAACCAATCCTAAAGGAAGAATACGCAGCTTGTCTCAACGAGTACATCCAATTAGGACATATGATTGAAACACGACCTCCGACCAACAATGAACCAAACTACTACATTCCTCACCATGCGGTAATAAAAGAGAGCAGTACAACTAAGGCTGCGTTCGGTAACGTCATTTGCAGCGCAGTAGACGCAAATCATTCGTTCGGTATTGCAGTCAGGTGTTCGGAATCGTCAAATTTGCTCGCTTGCTTTTGTAAAACTAGTCACTCCTGCAAACTGTATCAGTCAATTTTGCAGCCGACGCAGTTGATTGACAGTCATTTGACGATACCAAATGCAGCCTAAATTGAGGGTGGTATTTGATGCGTCGGCCAAGACAACAAATGGCCAATCATTAAACGACTGGTTGTTACCTGGTCCAACGATACAGCCAAAACTATTTTGTACTCTTGTTACGACCTAAAAATAGAGAGGCATTAATATTTAAAATATAATAATATGCTATAGATACTTACCTATGTATGTCGTCCCTTAAAGAACTTTACTGCTGATCAATCTTTTTTTTTTAGATCCTGGCCGAAGGGCGTGAATTCGGGGAGATGTCCGGCGCGTCGCTTGGAAATATGGAGTTCGAATTTCCTGACAGCTAAGGTGCCCATGATCTACGGGAAAAGGAATCGGCGGCAACCGACGCGACCTGGAAGGAGGATATAAGACGGAGATTATTATTAGTATTAATTATTATTATACCCTTAACTTACCTATGAGTAGTATCGATGCTGTGAACGATCCGCAATCCTCAGCGTCAAACAGGACCTCCATCTAAGTGGAAAAAGGTCAGCAGCTCCTAGGACTCCAAGTCCACTCTGATCGCGCAGAGGGAAGGCCATCAGGGAGTGCTCGAGATTGGAAAAGGAAAAACTCCAGCTACCCGGGAAATCCGTCAGCATATCCTGAGCCATCATGCTCAAGTACCTTCGCCGATTGCGAGAATATGCGTGGCGCTGAATTTCCCGAGGTGTAGCATTATGTCAAATATGAATTGATTTCAAATATGAATTTTTCCGTTGAGAGAAGTTAGCCCGATTCCAACCGATTTAATCGAGCCCACCCGGTGGGGTGGGACGGTTAGAAATGGTGAGGAATAATGGGAATTAGAGGAATAGTGGGCTTTTCCTGATATAAAGCTGGGCCCCTGATGAGTGCTCTCTCTCTGGTGTTTCAGTGGTGATTAGTAGTGGAGTGAAAGTGAAACGAATTAGAAGGCAAGATTTTTTTTTGGAGGAGTTAGCGGATGAAGTATTGAAGGAGGCGACCGTTGAAGAAAAGGATTGCGGATCGGAGTAAACGGAACTCAAGTCAAGTCCCGCTTTTTTTTTATTATTTATTTTTTTTTATTCTTTTATTTTTATTAAAACTATATTATTAAAATTATATTATTAAAATTACATCTTTTTTTGAAATTATATTATTAATTATTTTGAGAGTTTTGAATTGAAAATTTATTGAAATTATACTATTAATTATTTTGAGAGTTTTGACTTTTTTTTTCCTTCTTTCAAACGGTTTTATACATTTTAATTTCTTCGTGATTACTCTGAGTGGGTTCAAGCCCCACGACTATAGGATCGTAGTCCTTAAAACTACGTGGCGCCCTAAATAGATTTTACTTTTCCCGAATCCGCGCCCAACCCTGAGCTCAGCCGAGCCGTACGTGAAATTCGCACGTAACAAATTGGCGCCCAACGTGATTTATAACAATAATAATTATAACAATAATAATTATAATTAAACGACTTGTATGGGAAAAGTAAAATAACCATAAATCAAAAATAGTGCGGAAAAATATCTGAAGTGGAAAAGAAATAATTTTTTTTTGTAACAAGTGTGCGAGAAATTATTCAGAGAAGCCGAAAAATAGTGGTAGTCATTAAAAGTTTCCTTTAAAGTTGTGTAGTGCTTGAGAATTTTTTTGTGGCATCCCAAAACAAATTAATAGTGGTTCGGTATAAAATGGTTGAATTTTCTTGTGGCATTTGAACCGGCAAGAGTGACATTTAATTTCAAGGGCATCAGTCAGCTGTTCAACCAGACGACTCTCAAATATAGTTATCGTGAAGTATTATTAGTGGTGGTGTGAGAGCAGTGAGCGAGGCAACAAGCTGCCAAGCTGTAGAAGTTGCGGAGCTTTAAAGGTTGCGAAAGTTTTAAAGCTTACGAGAACTCGAAAGTTGCGGAAGTTTTAAAGCTTGCGAGAACTTGAAAGTTGCGGAACTTTAAAAGCTTTCGAGACTTTGAAAGTTGCGAAGCTTGGAAAGCTGCAGGACTTTGCCGGGCCACGCCACTCAATAATTTTTTTTTTGCCACAATTATATTTTCTACATAATGCATACTTACGGTTTTAGTGAAGAGATGGTTGATTCTATGCGGTATCCCTTGTAGTAGAGGTTATCTCAACTTGTGAAAAATCAATGGATTTTTCCTTTTTTTCGCCACAGAAAATATACACAAATTTCCCACAGTAAGACACCACACCTTTCACGGGATTATTAATTAGGTTTTCCACTGCACTTACTTTCACTAAACAACAAAACTTTACACCGAATTATTGGTTACTACAACCGAATTAAAACGTGATACAACGTGTACCATAAACCGACCGACGTTACTTACTACGTACAACTGGCCCGTTCCGAATGAGTAGTCAATGTGCGACTATGAATGATCATAGGGGATAAGAGAAATTGTGGTTTGCATTATCAAGAGAGGATTGGAGTTTTTTTTTTGCAAGGAATTATAAATTTTTTTTTGGGGAATAATCATCCAATACTGCGAGGTGAGGAAGTCTCACAACACCGGACCAAATTTTTTTGTTATTTTTGAAGCGATCGGCCATTACTCTACTAGAAAGAAAAAAAAACGATTGGAAGTGATTTGTGGGTCAAGTTCATGCTTTTGATTTGCCTTTGTTTTTTTGTGCTGAGTGATCTTCGACTATACTAGCAAGGGACGAAGTTACTGTGAAGATTTAACCAACCGACACGTTTCGCTATTTAATTATATCCGAGTACATTTTCCAATAGGCAGTTAATTTTTTTTTAGGATATTCGGGGCTTGGAAGTTTGGAGTTCGTAGTATGGAGGCGTGGAATTTTATTTGAATAAAACATTATTGAGAATTAATTATATGTGATCAATTGGAACTTGGGAAATCATTGAACCGATACGTGGATTGCTATTATTTTGTGGCGGTCCAAAGGTTATTACTGTTCTAAAAACAGCCTTGAGTAATAGGATCGTGGGAGTTGATTGAGTCAAATAAGGAATCCAAGTTTTGTTTGGTGCGATTACAACCACTTCCAGCCCTATTGTACCATCCCTGGATGCTTTGGCCCTGAGAAGATTATATTTTTTTTCCTTTACTTCATTTTGATTGGGCAGTTTTTTTTATTGATGATGTTACTACTCCTTAGATATTAGACCGTGGTACTTTTGCCTCGATTAGGTTTGTTTTCCTTTGTTTGGTTTTTGCGGATTTTAAGTTGTTTCTTGGTCTTTATTTTTAATTTTTTGGCGGCATTTTGGGCTTTGGTGGGTTGCGACACTTACGAGGAAGTTACTAGAGGGGACGTTTCGTAAATTTTACGCACACTAAGATGGAGGTCAATCGACTCAGCCAGGACGAACTGGCATATGAATTAGCAATCAGGGACTTACCAACTGGTAGGGTGGAGGAGATGAGAGTGGCCCTCCGCGCGGCCCTAAAAGTGGAGAAAGAAGGTAAACGAGTGCTAGCGGAACCCTATCCCTTTTCCTTCGAGGAAGATTCCCAGGCTTTACTCAAGAAGTTAAGCGAGATAAGCACCTTACAGGAAGCTTTCCAAGGTGACGCGGAATCAGGAGAGTACAGGAAATTGCTGACAAAAATTGAATGGTCTTTAGCCAGGGTGGGTCGTATGCCAGCGGAGGAGGAGGCACAAAGAAAGGAGAAAGCACGTATTAGGGGGGATTTGATCGTTTCCTTGGGAGCGCTATACACAAAGGCGGAAGGGGATGACCCGGACGACGACTCGTCCGAAGCGGCTGCCGAAATGTCACTTCCCGCGGCGGTAATGACTACCAGTAGGGTTCAAGCTCAAGTACACAAATGGGGAATTAAATTCACCGGCGAGCGGGGGCAGTCAGTTAGTTCATTTTTAGAACGAGTGAATGAAATGGCTGAAGCAAGGGGGATGCACCGTAGCCAGCTGTACCGTTCGGCCTTGGACTTGTTTGATGGGCGCGCGTTAATCTGGTACCGGGCAAACAAGGGTTCCTTGCACTCATGGAACGACTTGGTGAGGGAGTTGAGGAAGGAATTTCTACCCCCGGATTACGACGAGCGACTGCTAGAGGAAATTCGCAGGAGGACGCAAGGAAGGGACGAGCCAATGGGAATCTACGTGGCTACAATGAAAAATATGTTCGCGCGTTTGAACGACCCAATTTCAGAGAAGGAACAACTTAGAATCTTGCGAAGGACTGTCCATCCCTTTTACCAGACCCAACTGGGGTTGAAGGAGATAGAGTCGATAACCGAAATGGTCGAATTAGGTCGGAAACTCGAAGCCATACGATCTTCTGCAGAGGCTTTCATCCCTCCTCCGTCAAGACGCAACCACTTTCTACTGGAGCCAGACCTAGCGTACCTCGGAGTCGAACATCAAGTGTTATCGGTAGCAGACAACCGCGACCAACCTAATAGGGCGAGTGCGACCGGAAACGGGAGGGGGTGCTTCCGTTGCGGACGCATAGGGCATTTTGCCAGGAATTGTCGGGTACTAAGGTGCTTCGGGTGTGGTAAACCAGGGACAATCCGCTCGCGTTGTAACCGATGCAATCGGAGACCAGCAGAGGAACAACGTTCCGTTCAGGGGGAGCAGCGTCAGACACAGGGATCGGGAAACGACCAGGGAGCCCGAGCCTAGACGGCGAGCCGGGTAGTCCGCAGAGAGCCGTAACTAGCGAAGATCCGACCAAGCCGCAGCTGCCGGACCATTCTGTTAAAAGGGAGACTATAGAGGGAGCACAGCACGAAAAAGTGGATTATGTTTTCATCGGTAAGGAAAACGATGCGCGACCTCACCTTTCAGTAGATATTCTTGGCGTGAAATTTTGCGCGTTACTCGACTCTGGTTCGACAACAACTGTCATCGGCAGGCCAGGCTGGGAGAAGTTAAAGGAAATGAAGGTGGAGATCAGTAGCACACCGAGGAAGGTGGTTAATGTAGCCGATGGAGGGACAGTCGAAGTGATAGGAAAAGTAGACCTACCACTGTCAGTGGAAGGGAGGGTGAAGATCAAGGAGGTGTTGATAATTCCGGAGTTGCCGCACACGATCATTCTGGGGGTAGACTTCTGCAAGGAGATGAAAATTATAACGGATTTCGAGGATGACAGCTGGTGGTTTAAGGACCAGGAGACAGAGGTCCGAGTTCACGCCTTGGAAAGCAAATCAAGGCTTTCGGAAAGGCAACAAGAAGAATTAGAGCAGGTTATCGAGGAAGCAAAGCAGAAAATGGGGACGAAGCTGGGATGCACAAACGTTGTGGAACATGCGATCGAAACGGATTCGCCTCCCATTAAACAACGCTATTACCCTATATCGCCAGCCATGCAAAAGATAGTTAATGAGCAGTTGGAAGAGATGTTGGAAGCTGGAGTGGTAGAACCTTCCAACAGCGCGTGGGCCTCGCCAGTCGTGTTGGCGAAGAAGAAGGACGGGAAATATCGTTTCTGCGTCGATTACAGGAAACTAAATAAGGTAGCGAAGAAGGACGCCTACCCCTTACCCTTCGTTTCGGCCACCTTGGACAAGTTGCGCGACGCCAAGTACTTATCGTCGCTGGACATAAGGTCGGCTTTTTGGCAAGTACCCATGCAAGAGAAGTCCAAGCAATTTACCGCCTTCACCATTCCTGGTCGGGGACTATTCCATTTTAACAGGATGCCCTTCGGACTTACCAATTCACCCGCAACATGGCAACGTTTGATTGACAAAGTGCTGTCCGGACCCCTGGACGACAAAGTCTTTGTTTACCTGGACGACATCATTATTGTTACGCAGTCATTCGAGGAACACAAGGAGGTGCTGAGCGAAGTATTAAAAAAAATTGGAGAAGCAGGTCTCGTTATTAACTTTGACAAATGCGAATTCTGTAGAGAGGAACTAAAATACCTGGGCTACGTGGTGGGAGAGAATGGGCTTCAGGTCGATCCAGAGAAGGTACAGGGGATTTTAAATATCGCAACCCCGAAGTCGGTCAGGGAAGTACGGAAATTCATTGGCACAGTGTCATGGTACCGTCGATTTGTCCCCAATTTCGCTACCATAATTGCTCCGATTACGGCGTTGCTGAAGAAAAGAACTAAGTTCGTATGGTCGCCACAGTGTGAGGAAGCCTTTCAGGAAGCGAAAAATTGTTTAGTAAGCGCACCCATACTCACTTGCCCAAACTTCGAACTCCCTTTTGTAATCCATACCGATGCCTCGGGTTATGGATTAGGCGCAGTTCTCACGCAACACATCGAAGGACAGGATAAGGTAATAGCATATTTAAGTAGGTCGTTGAATAAGGCAGAAAGAAATTATTCTACCACGGAACGCGAATGCCTCGCCGTACTATGGGCCATTGAGAAGCTACGACCATATATCGAGGGAACCAGTTTTACAGTTGTTACAGATCATGCATCTTTAGTATGGCTCCATAACTTGAAGGACCCTACAGGCCGACTAGCCCGATGGGCAATTAGATTACAACAATACGATTTTAACATAGTGCATAGGAAAGGCAAGGAACACCTGTTGCCGGACCTCTTGTCGCGATCAGTTCCGGCCATAGATTCACTAGGGGATGGCTCTACAACCGACGATCCATGGTATCAGCGTATGTCAGAGAAAATAAAGAAGAATCCTGAACGGTTTCCAGACTGGAAGATCACGCACGGTAAACTCTGGAAGCACGTACGACCGAAATACTCAGAGTTATCTCAGGAGGATTTTGACTGGAAAAGAGTGTTGCCGAAAGCAGAAAGAAAAGAAGCTTTGCTAGAGGCACATGATGTTCCAACCGCAGGACATGGAGGGGTAAAGAAAACCTACGCTCGAATTTCCCAACGTTTTTATTGGCCGAAAATGAAGAGCGATGTGGCTTCATATGTCAAACGTTGCATGACATGTCAAACGACAAAACCAGAGCGAAAGAAACCGGCAGGCCTGATGTCTACTCGCGTGGTCGGTAGTCGCCCTTGGGAATGCGTGTGTATTGATTTAATCGGTCCCTTACCAAGATCTAGCCGCGGATATAAATATATTTTAACCATTGTAGATTATTTCAGTAAATTTCCCTTGCTTTTCCCTTTACGTTCTGCCACTGCTCCACCTATCTGCCGCATCTTAGAGGAGTCAATATTCTTAATCTTCGGCGTACCTAAGGTCCTAGTCTGCGATAACGGGCAGCAGTTTAAATCTAAAGAATTTAAGGGAATGTGTGCAGAATATGGGGTAACAATCAATTACACAGCATTCTACCACCCTCAAGCGAACCCGACTGAAAGGATGAATCAAAATGTTAAGTCGATGTTGCGCGCCTATGTATCCGATAACCATCGGACGTGGGACACATACCTAGCAAAAATTGGCTGCGCAATTCGAACTGGAACACACGAGGGCACGAAGTTAACGCCATACTTTATTAACTTCGGCAAGGAAATGGTGTTACATGGTCAGGCGCATGGGGCGAGTCAGGGAGAAGACAACCCCGAAGTCCGTTCGAAGGTACTGCAAGACGTGTGGAAAGACGCCAGGGCAAGGTTAAGTAAATTAGCAGAAGCAACGAAAAACACCTACAACCTTAGAAGAAGAGATCAGAGGTATTACGTTAATGACTTAGTTTTACGGAAGAACTATGTTTTGTCCGATGCCGCGCAATATTTCAGTGCAAAGCTAGCCCCGAAATACGTGGGGCCATTTACCATAACAAAAGTATTGTCTCCGTGGACTTATCAATTAAAAGATCGCACCGGTAAAGCTGCTGGAGTTTGGCATACTAAGGACTTAAAGATAGCCGAGAATTCGAATTTGTCAACTCCAGGCTGAAGGAGAAGTTAGTTATAAATAAGCTTATAGGATTAATAGCAGTAGAGTAAGACATGGTGGTGGTAACTTGTAGTAGAATAAGACATGGTGGTGGTTAACTTGTAGCGATAAGAAATAGGATAAGGCAAGGTGATGGGATATAGTTAGGTTTATATGTACATAGAATGAAATTTGACACTTGGAGAGAGCTAACGTTCATACCTCTTGAGATTTCTTCGAATCCATTCTCCGAAATCTCTTGAAGGAAGGGGAGGTATGTTACGACCTAAAAATAGAGAGGCATTAATATTTAAAATATAATAATATGCTATAGATACTTACCTATGTATGTCGTCCCTTAAAGAACTTTACTGCTGATCAATCTTTTTTTTTTAGATCCTGGCCGAAGGGCGTGAATTCGGGGAGATGTCCGGCGCGTCGCTTGGAAATATGGAGTTCGAATTTCCTGACAGCCAAGGTGCCCATGATCTACGGGAAAAGGAATCGGCGGCAACCGACGCGACCTGGAAGGAGGATATAAGACGGAGATTATTATTAGTATTAATTATTATTATACCCTTAACTTACCTATGAGTAGTATCGATGCTGTGAACGATCCGCAATCCTCAGCGTCAAACAGGACCTCCATCTAAGTGGAAAAAGGTCAGCAGCTCCTAGGACTCCAAGTCCACTCTGATCGCGCAGAGGGAAGGCCATCAGGGAGTGCTCGAGATTGGAAAAGGAAAAACTCCAGCTACCCGGGAAATCCGTCAGCATATCCTGAGCCATCATGCTCAAGTACCTTCGCCGATTGCGAGAATATGCGTGGCGCTGAATTTCCCGAGGTGTAGCATTATGTCAAATATGAATTGATTTCAAATATGAATTTTTCCGTTGAGAGAAGTTAGCCCGATTCCAACCGATTTAATCGAGCCCACCCGGTGGGGTGGGACGGTTAGAAATGGTGAGGAATAATGGGAATTAGAGGAATAGTGGGCTTTTCCTGATATAAAGCTGGGCCCCTGATGAGTGCTCTCTCTCTGGTGTTTCAGTGGTGATTAGTAGTGGAGTGAAAGTGAAACGAATTAGAAGGCAAGATTTTTTTTTGGAGGAGTTAGCGGATGAAGTATTGAAGGAGGCGACCGTTGAAGAAAAGGATTGCGGATCGGAGTAAACGGAACTCAAGTTAAGTCCCGCTTTTTTTTTATTATTTATTTTTTTTTATTCTTTTATTTTTATTAAAACTATATTATTAAAATTATATTATTAAAATTACATCTTTTTTTGAAATTATATTATTAATTATTTTGAGAGTTTTGAATTGAAAATTTATTGAAATTATACTATTAATTATTTTGAGAGTTTTGACTTTTTTTTTCCTTCTTTCAAACGGTTTTATACATTTTAATTTCTTCGTGATTACTCTGAGTGGGTTCAAGCCCCACGACTATAGGATCGTAGTCCTTAAAACTACGTGGCGCCCTAAATAGATTTTACTTTTCCCGAATCCGCGCCCAACCCTGAGCTCAGCCGAGCCGTACGTGAAATTCGCACGTAACACTCTATTGAAGTGGAGAAAACACCAAATTGCTGTACACGCGGACATAGAGAAAATGTATAGGATGGTTCAAGTGGCACCAGAACATCAGACATATCAGAGAATTCTTTGGCGGAACTCATCCTCACACAACGTACAAGATTACCAGCTAACTACAGCCACCTTCGGAACTACAGCAGCCCATACTTGGCAATACGTGCACTCAAACAACTCGCAATGGATGAGAGTCAAACCTTTCCACTCGCAGCGAAGGCAACCGAATGTGATTGATACGGTTATTCAAATTCCCTAAAACCTGCAATTAAAATAAAACCATATGTTTGTTCTCGTAGGTAAAATGTCCTTTTATTTTCATCCGTTTTCTTAGAACCTTCTTAATCTCATTACCAGTCGTCTTGAAATATAAAATTCTAAATATTCCTCAAAACGTTTGTGCTCATCAAAAATCTATTTAAGACTGACAAACTAAAACGAAAATGGGCAACGCATACTAAATTAATTGAATGAATATAAATTAAAGTTTTCTATGACAATTTATAAAAAGCTCTAAGTAGTTACAACTAAATTAACCTTGATTTTCAACAGTGATTTTTATGTTGACGATTTGTTGACGGGTGCAGACAACGTGGACACAGCACTAAACTATGATATGCTATGCTATGTTGAAATCGGGTGGTTTCAATCTCAGGAAATGGAGCAGCAACAATCCGAAAATTTTGGAACATCTGCCAACCGATTACAGGGAACATAAGGACATCGTATCATTCTTCGAAGCAGATTCCATTAAGACTCTAGGTGTACGCTGGCAACCATATTCTGATCAATTTTCATTCAACTACAAGGCCTTCAAGGAGCACATCACCATAACCAAACGAACGATACTATCAGATGTAGCTTCCCTATACGACCCCCTAGGATTAATTCAGCCAGTGATTATCTTAGCTAAAATGATTATACAAGATTTGTTGGTAACCGGAATGCTCGTGGATCAACCCGTTTCAGAACACATCAAAGGACACTGGATAAAATACAAAACGGATTTACAAAGCCTAAACAAGTTTTCCATTCCTCGATGGATTCACTATTCACCACAATGGCAACATGCAGCTACATGGGTTTTGCGATGCGTCTGTACGCGCCTTTGCAGCGGTCATATATCTTCGAGTTATGGATGACAAGGGCAATGTTACATCAACATTAATAACATCACGAACGACGGTCGCGCCTACAAAACCAGTTACATACCCTCGACTTGAGCTAAACGGTGCACTGCTTCTAGCTCGCTTAATGAAGGAAACTGTATCGGACTATGCATTTTCAAGATATTCCAGTCTTCGCTTGGACGGATTCTACTATTGTCCTCCAATGGATTCGACAGCATGCTGCTCGATGGAAGACCTATGTAGCAAATCGAGTCGTTGAGATTCAGGAACTTATTAAATATGATCAATGGAGACACATCGCC